>JAODUE010030340.1:0-21575 GCA_027564755.1 Amblyopsis hoosieri
CCCCCCCCCCCCCCCCCCCCCCCCCCCCCCCCCCCCCCCCCCCCCCCCCCCCCCCCCCCCCCCCCCCCCCCCGCACTTTGAAGGGCGTCATCAAAAGGATGGAATTGCTGCAATCTGTTCCCTCCAGGGCGCCATTAATAAATGCCTCTTTTTTTTTTTTCTTCTTTTTTTTCTTTTTTTCCGGCTTTGCTTTTCTATTTTCAAATGTTTTCTCTCTTTTTTTTTTTCTTTAGGCACTTTTCCTACTTGAGGAGACGTCAAGAGATGTGCATAATTGACGTCAATCTCTTCCCATAGGCTTCATTAGTATTTTACTTAGCTGTGGTCTCCCTAATTGACACATATGGTCGTCTTGATGAGAACCTTTAAGAAACAGAATGCCCACATTGGTCGTTTAGTATGGCTGCCTCATATATCGGCGATAAAGACGGAACTGAAATTGAAAGCAAAATGCCACACACACGAAAACGCTATTTTACATTACTGGACGAGAAGCGCCCGGCCGCGCCCTATCACAACTGTGGTTACGGCTAAAAGGAGAGATATTTGCTACCATTTGCTTGGGCTGCCTTAATGAGATGCCTGTTATTTTCCTCCTTGTCGTTGCTTGTCCAGTGTCGCTGCATCTGATTGCAGGGGCAAACATAAACAGCATTCCTGACTTGCTCGCCTCTCTGCTATGCTATTATGGATGCTCTTTTCCACAGCTTTAATAAGGCAGAACACAGTGCCGTACCGTTTTGTTGCATATTTCTGTTAAATTATCTTAGTGTATACTTTCCAGAACGTGCCGTCTTCTATGGCGACACCATGAAATCTTGAATACAGCTATATTTGTAAAGCTATGCATACTTAACCGCTGTTATTGTCGCTGAACTTTCTGGGCTACTGAATTCTTTTAGATTAGTTTTAGATCTGCTTTTGGAAAAATAGTAACATAAATTCTTGTTTTTAAAGAGTAACTACATCAGTGACCTTCCCCAGGGAAATTGATGACCATCAGCCTCCAGCTCTGTCTCTACCATAGAGAGCGTGTCGGTCGAATTCAGGAGTTCCTCAAAGTGTTCCTTCCACCGACCAATTGCCTCCTCAGTTGAGGTCAACAGCGTCCCATCTTTACTGTACACAGCTTGGATGGTTCCCCGACCTCAGATCGGCCGCAGATCAGATGATACAATCACAAAATCGTTCATCAACCTTCGGCCTAGGGTGTTCTGGTACCACGTTGCACGTATGAGCAGCCTTATGTTCGAACATGGTGTTTGTTATAGACAGGCCATGACTAGTACAGAAGTCTAACAACAAACACCCGCTCGGGTTTAGACCAGGGAGGCCGTTCCTCCCAATCACTCTTCTCTAGGTATCTCCATCATTGCCGACGTGTGCATTGAAGTTTCCCAGTAGAATTATGGAGTCCCCTACTGGAGCCCCATACAGGACTCCATTCAGGGTCTTCAGGAAAGCCGAATACTCTGAACTGCTGTTTGGTGCATATGCACAGACAACAGTCAAGAGTTTTCCCCTTCACAACCCGTAGGCGCAGGGAGGCGACCCTCTCGTCCACTAAACTCCAATGTACCTCATTTCATGAATGTTAATGGTTACTGAAAGTGTTGGAGCCCAATTAAAACCCTGAATGTAACATGTCTCCCCACTCA
This sequence comes from Amblyopsis hoosieri, assembly GCA_027564755.1. NCBI lineage: Eukaryota > Metazoa > Chordata > Actinopteri > Percopsiformes > Amblyopsidae > Amblyopsis > Amblyopsis hoosieri. Next base: position 1,659 of record JAODUE010030340.1, read on the forward strand.
GCTGAGCCGTCAGAACCGCTCTCTGAAGAGGAAGAGCGGCCTGCTGCTCTCTCACCTGGGCACAGAGGCCATTGCAGAGATCAACCTTGAGGATGAGGAGGAGGAGGAAGGGGTGCGCCACGAGGTCTGCCTCTCCCCCCACTGCCGTGACGTCGTCTCAGGTGAACAGATGCAGATGGCCTCCTCTCCGCCATGTGTGTGTGTGTGTGTGTGTGTGTGTGCGCGCGCTTGTGTTCCAGTGTTGTGGGGTTTTTTGTCTTAAAAGTATGTACAACCTTGCATATTACTGGCATTAACGGCTTTGCTTACAACTGGACTGACACCTCAACCTGACCCACAATGCACCTGGTGAACAGGGTCTGGACCCACAATGCACATGGTGAACAGGGTCTGGACACGCTCCATTGTGAAGTGTTTGTATCGCTTCATCTAGCTCTACCACCATTTCAAAACGCACACTTGACTATTTCCCCCTATGTGATTGATCAGCAGGGTGGCAGGGTGTGAACTCTAAAGCGGTCAGCGTTTCCAGACTATAATTATATGACTAGACTAGACTTTACTCTATGTTAACTACTGTAGTGCACTGCATTGTATTAACTATATGTACTGTATTTCCTTTTATTTTAGGATGCCTAAGTAAATCTGGCAAAGGGACTGCCGAAAACTAGCCCGTGGCTAACTCGGGTACATCCACATTCCATGTCCCTTTTCAAATAGATATACATTACATAATCTCAGCGAACATTCAGCTGAGAGCCATGGTTACTGCCGTGTACAACAGAGGAAAACACAAAATACTGTACTGTACTGGCTTCAAGGCTTAAGGCCCAAAGTTTAGACTAGAAGAGAATGCCTTCATTCAGTCATTGCCAGTCATACATACAGGCAGCAGGGTAAACTACAGTATATATTTGATCTCGACCGCAACATTAATGAAACATGCCAGGCTTCCATGATATGGCGTCCTTCCTATATTTTTAGCAGAAAGGGAAGTTATACATTTCTGGTATTCAGAGCAGCAACTGCAATCAGTTTCTCCATTATTGTCTCCACGCTATCCCTTCCTCATTGTGAAAAAGTACACGGTGGTTTAACTCTTAAGCCCCACGCACACCATGGGCGTACGACACGCGTCAAGACAGACTCCCCTACAGTTTTCTATGTACAACCTCCACACCGGCTAGGCATGCGTTGACGTGCGTTATAGTGCGTTGAAGGGCCTCCCAGCAACACAATATGCCACTATTTTATTCCCCAGGGTCAACGTTCCTGAAAACATGAGAGAAAATTCAGTTTTGTATGTCCTGGCTCCCATAGCAGCGTTGAGCTGCATCGCGCACCTCTCCGTGTACGGGCACGCATCTCTGCTCCTCCACGTCCACCCACGCAGCCCGTAGCTCGTACCGGGGATCTAGGGATCTGTGCCCTCGTGCGTTTATTTATTCAGTTTATTTAACTGAACCACGGCCCTTCTTTGCAGCAAACTCTAAACAAACGAGAAACTGTTTGAAAACGTTTGATTTTGTTTGCTGTTTTGAACGCGCCTCGGCACTGCCACTTCGACGTGAGTGTTCTTGTTTTCCCACGAGCCTGTTGTCTCGAGTTTCGTTTCCGACACTTGACTAGATTCGGAGTTATCTCTGGTGTGCATGTCTAGATGACAGCTGATTCTGATGACAGCTGATTGTGTTCTGTACGTCACGCGACTGCTGTTTCTCAGAGCTGCGTAACAAGTTGGAGGCAAACCTGAAGGAGAAGAAACAGGCCGCCATCGAGCTGGAGGCCGCCAGAGAGCAGCTGAGAAACACCAGGGAAGAGGTGATGAGAAGCACCGCCCTTCTGCCTTCTTGTGATCGCTGTTTCTACGCGACGAGCGTCCGAGCGCTCTCGCCCTCGTCTGTTTTCTTCTTTCTCTTTTTTTGTAATCGTTTTGAAATATTTTTCCCCATTGTGCTTTTTTTTTTCTCTCTTCACATTTCCAGCTGCTGAAAGAGAAACACGACAATACAATGTTGATTGCCGAGACTGTGCGACAAAAGAAGCTCTTGGGGAAATATAACAGAGGTCAGCATGAATTCTTTCACATCGGCCAGCTGAGGTCAAATTTATACGTGAGCGGTGCAGAACATCTTCTCCTGCGCAAGGGCGCTCCTTAGCTAGATCCTTTGGCAAAGTAATGTTATGCAGTCCATGATGGCCACCTCAAGCAGCTTGTCTCTCCCAGTGTCCCAGTTTGCTGTGGAGGAGTACGAGGCCCTGCAGCAGGACCTGAACCTGGAGCGCAACCTCAGGGCTGAAGCAGAGAACTTTGCCCACGAAGTGAGCTCTCAATCTCTGCCCCGTCTCTCTCCATCTGTCTTCTTTCTCTCTCCATCTCTGACCCTTCTCCATCTGTCTCTTATCTCTCTCCATCTCGGACCCTTCTCTCTCATCTCTCTCTCTCCCCATCTCTGACCCTTCTCTCTCATATCTCTTTCTCCATCTCTGATACTGATAGGTTCATAAGGGAGGGATACTAAGTGTGTGATGGCTGTTATTGGGCTGTCACAATGCCTGAAGGTCATCCAGCATAAGCTAAGCATCCAATATGACACCTATTAATACTGCTATACAATTAGATCATTTAGCAGACACCTAAGCGACTTAAAATGAATACAGTTATCTCATGGAGCAGGTAGGGGGATTAGGCATCTTGCGCAAGTATGCATACAACTCCGTTTAGTGGACGCTTGTATGAAAAACCATAAGTAGCCCAGTTTGTACCTGTAAGTAGTCTCAGCTATTTCCGTCCATCAGCACTACGTCCCATAAGCAACTCTGTGCTGAACGTCTGAAACATAGACCCCTGTAAGCTTGACTTACTTTCCGGAAGCGAGGAAGTCGATGTTCATTTGTTGTTAGCATCACTAAGGAAGTCTTAACCGTAATTCCGGTGCGAATCTGGTGCAGTGCTTTATATACTTATTTCAGATGTTAAATGTTTTAAAGCAGTAACCATAGTCTACTTGTCTAACAGCCCTAATAGAGCTCCTTTAACGTTACAAGCTTTAGCCTTATCTTTAGCCTTATTTTAGCCTTATTTTAGCCTTATCTTTAGCCTTATCTTTAGTCTTATCTTTGCTTTATTTTTAGCCTTATCTTAATTTTATCTTTAGCCTAATTTTTAGCCTTATCTTTAGCCTTATCTTTAGCCTTATATTTAGCCTTATCTTAGTGTGGGGTGTCCTCACAGATGCTGGTGGAGCAGAAGAAGATGAACAGACAGAGTCATATCCTGCTGCAGGGTGCCAATCCCAGCCATGCCCTGCAGGTGGCGCTCACTGAGGTGGCCAGGCTCACCCAAGACCTGGAGAGACAGAAGCTGGAACACCAGCAGCAGGTTCCTTCTCATGGGGTGGGGAGGGGTGGTGGTAACCTCTAATAACCTGTAATAATGGTGGTAACCTCTAATAACCTGTAATAATGGTGGTAACCTCTAATAACCTGTGATAACCTGTTAACTTGTAGTAACCTGTATCAATTAACCAGTTGTAATCTTCTAACCTGTAGTAACCTGTAGTAACCTCACGTGTAGAGATGTAGTAATGCTAGAGGACTACAGCATCCTGACGGCTCCACAGACACAGATGTCCTACAGATGCTACAGTGATGCTGAGTGGCTCTCTCCCAACCCCCAACCCCACCCCCCCCAACCCCACCACCACCAGGTGGAGCAGGGCCTCCTGGCCAGCAGGCAGGCGGAGAAGGAGGTGCTGGCACTGCAGCACCAGCTGGACCTGGTGGAGGAGGAGCGGAGGGAGGGCAGTGAGCGGTGCACCAGGGCCGAGGAGCAGCTCAAGGACCTGCGCTGCACCGGTGAGTCGATGCCAACGCACACTGGAGCCGTCTGACGCGTGTCGGCGACAAGGTTTAGAACAACGGTTCTGTTTATTAATATATCATAACATCATGAATGTATGGCGTATAATGTACGATAAATGTTATAGCATGAACATATAGCGTATTAAGTGAAAGTGAAATTCATCCTCTGCATTCAACCCATCCCTCAAGCGCTGTTGTGTTGCTACGTATAGATATCATTAACATATAGCATTAACATCGCCTATAACATACCATAAATGGATTAGCGTTAACATGTTGCATAATATAGCATGAACGTGGAGCGTATAACGCACCTTAAAGGTGCTATGTGTATACAATTACCATCTTCTCCAAACCATTAGGGGGCAGCATTTTTCCAAAATTGTTGTGTCCTTCAGCCTCATCTTCTGAGCGTGTTCCAGTGTCACTAATTTCTCAGCCAATGGGTGAGAAACGGGTCCACACAGTCTAATGTTACAGTCACACCAAGCCGAAAGAGAGCCGAAGTCATTTCCGCATTGTGGGACCTTAGTTTGGAAAAAATATGTATGGTAGTCAATGGAGAGAATACAATTATTTTTTAGATCCCGTTTGCTTTGTGACACGGAGCACACATATGATGTTTGACTATTTAAAACAACGATTTGCTGGGTTATTCTGGTCTGCATAGAGAATCCCCCCCCCCCCCTTTCTAATGCGTAAATTCCGTCCGCTTAACCCCCTCTGTTTTTAAGATCTCTGGTTATATGCAGAGCCATGTAGAATAGAGTCACGCCAATGGCAGTTCAACATTTTCATCGGTCATGGAGACGGAAACAGTTCCAGGAGGTGCTTGGTGGCCAATTTAAATAGATAAACACATTTAGTAGTCAATAAAGGCATCGATTTACATTTACAATAAATTAGAGGCTAACGTCCAGGAACTGTTTTGAGGCTCCACAATTCACCTCTGGCGTGAACAGAGGTGATGCGACTCTCTTCTACATGGCTCTGGTTGTGCCATGTGACTCTGTCACTCATCTATTCCTGTCTCTCCCATTGGACAGTTGAAGAATTGAAGAAGAGGCTCCAGGTGGCCACAAACCCTCCCCCGGCCTCTGCCCCTCCCCCACCTCCACCACCTCCTCCTCCACTACCACCACCTCCTTCGGCATCCTCCTTCAACCCTCTCAGGTGGAGAATTTTAATTAATCTTCCCTTAAAGGCAGGGTCAGTCATTCTCGAGCTCAAATCAGAACAATATTCCTCCACACATTGAAACACATTGGCCTTCATTTCACATCGTCAATCTAACGCTGAAACCAGCGCAGATCCGAGCGCAGAATTCATCTCACGATAGCGCTCGCGTGTGATTTATGAAACCGATCGTATCTCGCCAAACAAGCGTAAGATCGCACGTTGATAAATGTGGCGGTGGAAAACAGACGTCATTTAAATCCCACGCCCTTAGATATGCTGAATTTAGAGGCCTCGCCCCTAGAGTTTACGACATGGAGAGTTGTAATACGTTCAAGAAGAGACACTTCTCTGACCGGCTCGGAGAAGAGGTATGCGAAACGGTAACGCACCGCATTTGTCTTGGCCAGTTAATGGCCTTAATGTAGGCCTTCTAGTCTACTACAGTAGGCTTACAGTAAATGAGGGCTATTGTGTAGCAAAGCGTAGTTACTTCAGCTTTGTAAGCGTCGTGTTCGTCACTTTGTTTATGTTACTATTTAGTACCGGATAATTTTTTCAGGCGCGCACAGAGAACGGTAAGCTAGCGAATTAATAAGGAGATATTTGAGGAGATTTTGAATTTGACAAAAAGTGTATTAGCTTACAATTAGCTTGCAATAGCTGACTACACCTTTAAATTAATATAATAAGTCTGGAGAATTCTGGAGATCGGGATCAAATATAGATCCTAGTAAGCAGATTGAACCAATGATCCCAGTCTGTCACATTGATGCTGACAATATACTTCTCCCATGTTCCATCAAGCTCCCTGATGTCATTGTTGCGACAGAAGAGAGACGGCAACTCAGATATCCCACTGGCGGTCCAGGATTCGAACAAGAAACCAGGTATCGCAGAGCATTCTTTATGTTCTAAGTACATTTTATTTGCATGATACTTTTCACAGACATGAGTCACAAATGCTTCACAGTGAAAGGTATTAGAATGCAACAAATAAACAGACCACATGAATTCAGTATGCAATAAACACACGCATTTTAAAGCAAGTGACTTGGCCAAGTACCTGTTTGAACATGTGTCAAACAGGTAGTTCCAAAATAGTTCCAGGAAGTGCTTGGTGGGCAATTTGAATATAGATATATTTAACTTAGTTTTTTGGTAATTAGTAGTCAATAAATGCACCGATTTAAATTTAAAATAGAATTTATTGTGTACTTTTCGCATTTAGGCTAATTTCCGGGAACTATTTTGAGGCTCCGTCGCTGTGGAAAAAAACGGTCTATTGGAGTGAACGGAGATGTTATTTCCATGGCTCTGCTGCGAACATACAGTAGGTCGCTCTGGAATAACGTGGATATAGTTCTCTGGTAACAGAAAGGATTTTTACTGAATCCCATACACAACAGGGAGCCAGTGTAGAGACATAAACAATGGGCTAATGTGGGACCGTTTATTCGACCTACTGTAGTAAAGAGTCTTGCTGCAGCATTATGGATTGCCGGCTTACGCTTATGTGTAATGCCTGATTTCCACCGGGCGCGTCTCTGTTCCGTCACGTCGGTGATCCGTTTTTGCCCCGTCCTCTGCACTGCATCCTGCAACCCCACCGGCAGCGTGTCAGAAGCGGCGCGTCTTGATGTGTTTCCATAGCAACAAACAAACCGAAATTCTGAGTTCTGTCTGATTGGCAGTTGGTCGTTTTCAGGAGCGTCCCAGAAGTGTCTCTGTCAAAAAAATAGAACTGCCACCTATTTTTAGCTGAGCATTCTGGGACGCTCCTGAGACGCTCCTGAGACGCTCCTGAGACGCTCCTGGGATGCTTCTGGGACACTAGCATTGAAAAAGAGCTCCATGACGGAGCCGGAACGCAACAGAGATGCGCCCGGTGGAATTTGGGGGTTAGTGTAGAACATGTAAAAATGTAAAGGTTCACATCTGGAAAAAATATATGATTATATTATTGTAGTGTATCTAATGTTATTACCTGGATATTTACATTATCTTGGCTTGTCAAATGTACTCCAGCCAAAAGCAGCTCTGTGTTTTATATTAATTTGTATTATATTGTACCTTGTACTCTGTAGGAGTGGAATGACCAATATTGTAGATCGCAGTGTATAATGGTAAAAATAAAAGATTATAAATTACAGAGAGTATTGCCCTGTTAGGTTAAATGTTAAATTGTTAGATCTTTTCAGTTTACACAAACAGCAGGCAAACCTTAATTTGTCAGCGCAGGTAGGTTGACTTAACATGCTATATATCCATATTTTATTAAATGGTTATTTTTTTTCTCTCTCTTCTGATGTCTGAATTGAGCACTTTGCCCAGGGTGTTTGCTGGAATTACATACAGGGCTGAATGGACGCTAACCAAGGCTTTCTAGATTGACATCTAAATAATAGACTGTCTGAATGCTTTGGAGGAAAATATTTTAATATTACTTTAATGTGAAATAGCTTTTGTATTACAGTACATTTTAAAGACAGCTTGCTGACAACGGGACTATTGTGTATGTCATTGAATGTTAGAGGTTCAGAAATTAAATATTTCCATTGCTTGGGCAAAGGGCCGCATTAACGCACCATTGAGATATATATATATATATATATTTATATATATACTTTTTTTTTTGTGCATCTTTTGTGAACTTGGTGAACTTTGTGAACTTTAGATTCAGTTTGGAGCTTTCAATGAAAACCTAATGAATACAATCTTTTTTTTTCCCATTTTGTTTTGTCTCAGAAAGTACCCAATTCATTTGAAAATATTTTAATAACTTCACACATGCCACAAAAGCATGGACCCTACATTTTGGCTGTGTGCTATGCATAGTTTATTAGAAAGCAATGCTTTAATAAAAAATCCCAAAAAAAACTTAAACAGTAGTCATATGCGAGAGCTATCCTTGCATAGTATTATTATTATTATTATTATTATCATATAGTTATAGTCAAGAATTGAAACACACGCTTCCTTCATTCTTTTGTTTTAGATCAATACTACATAATACACATATTGAATGTGATGTCATCAACATCATCGACCCAATCTGTCTCTTTACTTTCTCTTTCTGTGTGTGTGTGTGTCTCTCTGTGTGTGGACATGTGTCTTCTATGCGTGTGTGTGTGTGTGCGTGTGGACATGCTTGTCTTATTGTGCCTTCTTGTGTGTGTGTGCGCTTGCTTTCATGTGTTTGTGTGTGTATGTGTGTGAGTGCCTGCGTGTGTGTGTGCCTGCGTGTGTGTGCTTTCGTCTTCTTGTGTGTGTGCGTGTGCGCGCTCGTGTGTGTGTGTGTGTGTGTGTGGCCCTACTAGAGTTGGACGCTCGGCAGCTGGCGGTGGATGAGATGATGCAGAGAATCAAGAAGGGTGTAAACCTGAGACGGGTGGGCCAGTCCCCCTGCAGGAGCAAAACGGTACTACCGTTTGTCTACCCCCACTTACATGATAGGCCAGTCCCCCTGCAGGAGCACGATGGTACTGCTGTTTGACGGATGCCATTAAATTCGTGCTGTTGTGTACTATAGAGTGTAACGGTGACCACACACTTTTTTAGCAGCTATGGTGCAGGAAGTTTCCTACAGTAATTTCCTATTATTTATATCCATTGACAAAAGTCCTGAAAAATATCAGTGACTCCATTTGGAGCTTTAAGTTGGGAGCTAGTTGTTATGGAAATGTTTTAAACCCCACAAAAGTTTTGTCATCTAGTGCAGGGGTTCTCAAACTTTACAGCTCGCAATCCCCCAAAATAACAGTGCCAGAGACTCGCGACCCCCGCTATCCCCAGAGGTGGTAGAAGAATAGCAGCCATATTATTATTTGATAGTGTTTTAATACAGGCTAGTAGCAGAATACATCAAAGCAATGTATACACTGTACTTCTACTAATTATGGCTAAACTATTCCATTTAAATAATTTTTAATGTTATTTCATTTCTGAAAATCATCTTGTGACCCCCTCCTGTGTCTCACGACCCCCCGGGGGGTCCCGACCCCCAGTTTGAGAACCACTGATCTAGTGAGTTAGTGTCAAACCTAAAACATTTACATAATTTAGCAGTGATCCCTAAATGAATTTATCCAAAACGACTTACAATACATACTTGTCAGTAGCGGAGTATGGCATACCCCAGTTATCAAAAGAACACCAAATTCCGTTAGAATAATATAAGCACATTGTGTACGAATGGCAAAACTCAAGTCACACCACTCACTTCACTTGTTTTGGGCAGACGAGTCTCTTGTTGTGTGTTGTTCATATTAGCCCCAGTATTCTTCTGTACATACATAGTTCTATAAAATACTCACACCTCTTCATTCCATTGGTGGGAGGCATTACCAAATTGTAGCTTGTTTTGATAAAACACATCAAAGACATTGTGCTTCTCCACCATAATGATTGTGTACAATTAGATAGGATTAGGGGACCTGTAGTAAAAGTAATTATCAATAATGTGTAAATTGGTAAAATTGACTGCAAATAATTCAGTGTTGACACATTTACTCCTTCTAGAAAACATGTCAGCCCGCGCGGCTTCTAAGTGCCGAATGAGGAAAAATAAGTATAATGTGTCAAACTGCTGTTTATTTACCAAGCCGTCTTTCCCGTCTCTACTGCTTTTATCAGATGGAGCGGACGCCCTCTAATTCTGCCATTCAGGAACTTAAAGGAATCATGGTAATGGAACTTTTAGACCACCATGTGTTGTGCTGGACATTGTGAAGTCATTTCCCTGCTTGAAATTAGCTTTGTCGTCCGCACAAGAGAGTTAATTTCACACGGTCCAACGTACACCAGCAAAACACACAAAGCATGAAATGTAATCCAACTGTAAAAAACATTTTAAGTATGATTGCAGCAAAGCAGCTCAAACAATTACTGCAAAATCATGTCTAACCCTCTGTGAGGTATGCTTAAAATTAAAAAGTTATACATGCTGAAGGTACAGCACAGTAGATATGCCTATAGATCGTTGTTATTGCTTCATACCTTAGCTTTATTTATAACCACGTCTATCTGGATGTGTGAATGTATTTATTGTAGTTTTTTTTTTTTTTTTTTTACTTCCACAGGAGAATTTTAATAGGTCCTCCCCTCATTTTAAGCCAGTAACTTCATCCACAAACGACACTGGAGAACTGGAGAAAATTCTGTCAAAAAGGCGAGAGGCGCTCGATGCCAAACACAATACCAGTGAGTTTTGTCATTCTTAGAACCGCATAGATAACATATGTACAGTATAGTTCATGGTAAACTTCTCTGTAAGTGCTTCTTACACTTTCAGTACACATACTTTTAATGTTAAAACTTTTTAAAATGTGTGATCTCTGGTAAAAAGATAGGCCTTAGTTGTGTACACACAGTATTTAGGAAATGTCCTCTAATATTGCGTTCTCATTTTGGATTGAGGACCAGAAGGATTTTATAATTTGTCACAATAAAATGATGTTGGATAATTTAGTGGAGCAGGTTGGTTTTTGCCATCAGACTAATTAATTTAAATACAATTTGAAATTAATTAATTTATCATCACAAATCTTGAAATCGTTTTTGGCTAGCGGCTGAAAAGTGATGTAGCCTCTCGCTTAAACGGAGGCTCCCACAGTTATTTCTCTAATAGCACATCAACGTTCTCTACGGACCCTACGGAGTCTCCAGGTCCACTGCTGTCGGCACGGCGACCGCGCACACACACACACACACACACGGGATCCATCAGAACAACCAGGGCTGTGCCTGTTTTCCTCCAGGTGTGTCGGCCTCTTCCCCGGCGGTTCCCTGTGGCCTGCCGAGCCAAGCGGAGACCTAATAGGCCACGCCCTCCTGCGCACGTGAAGCCGGAGCGTTGCCGAAGCCAAGTTCTACTTTATGCACGACATAAATCAGCTCCACTGACTCGGCTTGTGCGTTGGAGCGAAGATGCGACACCCCTGCTGTTAATATTGAGCAGCATATGGGGATGTGGAATGATTCAATTGAAAGAAAATACAATATAGACAAGGACCAATATGTTTACAATCATCTGAATAATCAAAGGATTTCCACAACGCTTTTCTTTTTTAAATTGAAAGTGGTTGAGCCCTGTGTCAAAATGACACAATGTGCCACAGAAAATCGTTGGATTCTAGCCCAAAGTGCGTTTCAGAACTGCGTTATATTTGCAGCCATACATTACCGTATTAAACAGTTCTGTGTAGATTGTAGTGCCACCCATCCACACGCCGCTCCTAACCACCAGCCCTTCACAGTCCGCCATTCATTTTGTGGACAATGGAATCTCTCAGAAACATCGTGAATTTTGACTGTGCCTGATCACCCCCTGTAGTTCGCAAACAAGCGGCCGCACGCAACATTTCAAGGACTTGACATGATTTAATCATGATCACCATCATTTTAAATGTTTGTTGATCACCGTAAATTATTTTGAATTTTTAATAATCTGTAATACGATGTGTGTATTTGTATCTTATTTGTGTGCTACTGGTTTACCCTGTGTACTGCTATTCTATTAAAACAAGTGGTTCCTTGCCGCAGCATATGCTTTAGCATATATTTAGCTTTAGCACCTTGAGACCTAGTCTCAGACTCTTACAGCAACGTTCGTCAGCATTACAGTATGTCACCTAAATGACTCGTGTCTGATACATACAGTAGGCCCCTGTCAGCATGTCAGCACTACCGTGAAGTGGGGTAGTAGATTTTCACTGGCTGCTAATGTTAGCATTGTCACTCACAAGTCTGTAAGCCTAGCTGACCGATTTTAGTCTTTTTGTTTCTTTCAAGCAGTGTTCTTATTTAACAGATTTACAAGACTGCAAACAGCCAGACTCGTGTCATTTACTTTTCCAGTGGATTCCCCAGTATAAGTTTGACGTCCGAATTGGTTGTGTAGTTAGTCGTGAATGCAAATCAAAACACCTCTCCTGTCAAGTTAACGCCAAGACTCTGGTTCTGCCGTCTACACGAAATCTAGCAGATTATTTTAGACCAAACAACTAGCCACTCCCTACCCCTCATCCCCCCCCAACACACACACACACACACACACACCACATACCACCAAATACCACCTGCCCACGTTTCCCAGACTGTGTCCTGCATGAGCAGAGGGTTGAAACGTGAGAGCAGCTGTTAACAGTGGCCAGTGGCCATCATCAGCTATTGTGTCCTTGCTGCTAATTAAGGCATTAGGCTTCATTTAGCACCAAGGTGCAATTTCCCCAGAAGAGAGAGAGTCCCAGACCCCCCCCTCCATCCCTCAACATAGTGTGTATTGTATCCGGGAATCCATTCTCTTAAATATAGTGCTTTAAACAGCAGCCGCAGTGGACTTCAAAGGGCCCTGGCTCCGTCTTCCAAGTGTTCCGTCTTCCTCACTTGACTGCCTCAGGCAATCGCGGAGGAAGTGGCGCATGTACATTTCTATTTAACAGCAGGCTTGGCCGCGACAATGACCTCCCGCCGACGAAGGGGCATTCATCCGCGAAGAGGCGCGCTCGCTAAGCGACTAGTGGCTGGCCGCTGTGACGTGTGCTCGACAACCTCTCGTATTCTCACGGCGGAAGAAGATGGGGTTAACGTCGAGTTATCTCCGGGGGGGGGGGAACGCGGGCGCTAACGGGTGTTGAGAGAGACTTCACCGCGACAGGCACAGAGCACGGAGACGTCATGTCGGCACAGGAACCCGATGAGAAGACCAGACGTGTAACTGGACGATGTCTTAACCGTGTGCAACAAAGGCGTCTCGCTCACAAAGATGGCGGCCGGTGGGGCCAATTGGTTTCACAGCATCTGCACCTGCAGTCGTGACGATATGACATTGATTGACAGACGATAAACATAAGTGGCACAAAGCCGCGTTTGTTGTGTTCCCCCATCCTGATCACTGGCCTCGTCATTGGCCATTGCCACAGACGAACGTACGGTGCTTTTCCCTGTTTGCAATTAGGGAGGCCCTCCCTGAGCGTGTTTGGGAAACACTTAATTTGACCTGTTTTGTTGCTCATTGTGTGTCTTTCGCAAACAGGGTAATTGCCTGGTGGGGAGCCACAGTGGCCCGCCGATCTTGTGTGTATGTGCTTGCACACATTAGCTGCACCGATGCGTCTAAGCTGCTCAGCTGCTTGCAAGACATTTTGAATTGGAATTAAGTAAGTTGCATGTGGGAATTCACTGAGATTTGTGACCGAGCGTGTGGAAATGCCACAAAATGTTTGTTTCTTTTGAAATGTTTACAAATTAAATCACGTTTAAGTCAAATTCAGGTCGGGCAAGCTCAGAAATCTAATTCTAAACATCATTGACGTGCATTCACATAAATGTATTTAGAGACATTTTCCAATGAGCGTCCTTAAGGTTAAGCAGGCCCTTTGTGTGGTGGATGAACAGGATTCTGTGTGTTTGTATGTGCGCTTGTATCTTTGTGTGTCTGCATGTGTGTGCCTGCATGGGTGTGTGTGTGTACCTGCGTGTGTGTGTGTGTGTGTGTGTGTGTATGTGTATGTGTGTGCCTGCATGTGTGTGTGTACTTGCATATGTGTGTGTGTGTGTATGTGTGTGAGTGCCTGCATGTGTGTGTGTGTTTGTGTATGTGTACACATGTACGTGTGCCTGCGTGTGTGTGCGCATCTGTATATGTGTGTGTATATACATGTGTATGTGTGTGTGTATATACATGTGTATGTGTGTGTGTGTCTGCATGTGTACGTGTGCCTGCGTGTGTGTGTGTATATATACGTGTGTGTGTGTGTGCGTGCGTGCGTGTGCCTGCATGTGTGTGTGTGTATGTGTGTGTGTGTGCCTGCATGTGTGTGTGTGTGCATGTGTATATGTGTGTGTGCGTGCGTGCATGTGCCTGTATATTTTTGTGTGTATATACGTGTGTGTGTGTGTATATACATGTGTGTATGCCTGTGTGTGTGTGTGCGTGTGTGTGTGTGTGTGTGAGAACAGCCGTGAGAAGAGCAACAGCTAGCTTGACAGGCCCATTGACGCGGCGCGCTACGAGGATCTCTGCTGTCCTTCTGCTGCCCACGGCCAAACAAAGCTCCAGTGAGCCCCGCCACACAGACGCCCCTCTCTGTGTCGGGGGGCCGCCCCCACCGGATGCGTCAGGCGCCCTGCCCTGGACCTGGTCTTCTTCTTCTTTCCCTATTTCCGCAGTCTGTTAGAATGTTTGGCATAATCATTTCCTCTAGGAGCGTTGGTGTTGTGAGACGGCCGGGTCAGGGAGGAAGGTCAGATATGAAGGGGGGGGGGGGGTTCACTTGTACAATAAGGAGGCCTTGTTTGTTAGCCAACATTGAGACGTGTGTGTGTGTGTGTGTGCGTATTTGCTTCCACACAGCTCATCAGTGGCTCTTGGCAAACGTCTTTTTTCTCTCTCATCCGCTGCTTGTAAAGGAAGATGGTCCATTGATATGAACAACTTGAACCTGTTTGCTCTAAAAGATATTAAAATGCTGCTGCTCAAATGAAGTGGTCACCCTAAACCTTCAGCACCACATCTCAGATATGTACGTAAGTAGCGTTTAATTCACCCTGCTCTATTTGTTTGTTTTTTTATAGGAGATACAGTATAATTTAGTGCAAGCCTTCAGTATTGTACGACAGTATGGCTTTTACAATGACGTTCCCTTGTGATATTTGCTTTGTAGTATTCATCTTTCTGTGTCAGTCAAAAACATGTACAGATTTCTTTGGTGTCCGTTGGTGAATTGGTGAATCTTCCACATACTCATACACATAGGTAGAGCAAAAAGAAGCATTCAGTACTTTTAATTGTGACAGTGACTCCTGTGAGGCTCTTACACAGATGGAACATACACAGCATTTTCCTTCAGGGAATATCAGCAGTGGCACTTGACCCATCTTCGGGCGTCCCAGGAAATATTGGGGGTTTGAAACTCTCCATGGAGCCTGTGGACGAGACCAGACGGGGAAAATAAGCTGCTTGGGCAACAGATTGGGGGGGTCTGCATCAGCCACGGTGGCTGTATTGAGCCTGCCGATTACACAATTGTTTGTGTTGTTGTCTCCCTCCCTCTATTGTGATCTGTCTCCTGCCTAGCACCAAGGACCTGCTATCCACAATGACAACAAGCACACAACAACAGGTCTTGTGTACGCTATGCGATTGATTTTACACAAAGGTGAACGTTTCTTTTAGCTGTCCAGTTTCCATGTGGCCTTTTAGGATGTGTGTGTGCGTGTGTTTGTGTGTGTGTGTAATTAGGTGGCCAATTAACAGATCTGAGGAACACACACACACAATTCTATGATTCCTATCACACAATTCCTTTGACATCCAGTGCAGAGAGAGAGCGGGTGAGATGTTCTCACAGGTCTGGCCATTACCTCTCCCTCCTGACTCCTTTGTCTGCCTCCCTCTCCCTCTCCCTCTCTCTCTCTCTCTCCCCAACTAAATAGACAAGGGTGGTTTAAAAAAAAAAAAAAAAAGAAGCCTTACCCAGGATTCCCTGCTGGGCCAGTTCTTCCTCTATAGAAATCAGACGGTTGTATTTAGCCAGTCTCTCGGCACCATGCATACCTCCCAGTCTGAAATAGCTCACACCCAGCCCCACAGCCTATGGTGGGGTAAAGGGGGAGAGAGAGAGAGGAAGGGAGGGAAGGAAGGAAGGAAGCATTCCAAACTGAAAATCATCATCAGCGTATCAGTGGGAGGAAAGTTAGCAATGTTGTTGCTCGCGTTGCTGCAGAAGAGCTCGATCACTGCTACGGTAGCCCGCTAAATGGTGCTCGAAGACTGCTACGGTAGCCTGCTAAATGGTGCTCGATGACTGCTACGGTAGCCCGCTAAATGGTGCTCGATGACTGCTACGGTAGCCCGCTAAATGGTGCTCGATGACTGCAACGGTAGCCCGCTAAATGGTGCTCGATGACTGCTACGGTAGCCCGCTAAATGGTGCGCGATGACTGCTACGGTAGCCCGCTAAATGGTGCTCGATGGTTTATGATAACTGCTGTGAGAGACCGCTTAGTGATTTACATTAACTGCTACGGTAGACCGCTAAATTATTTACGATAACTGCTTTGGTAGACAGATAAAGTCAAACGTTTACGATAACTACAAAGGTAGACAGCTAAATAGTTTATGATAGCTGCTGTGAGAGACCGCTAAATGATTAACGATAACAGCTACGGTAGACTGCTAAATGGTTTACGATAACTGCTACGAGAGACTGCTAAATGTTTACGATAACTGTTACGAAAGACTGCTAAATGTTTTTTAGCCATGGCTTGTTGGCCCCAATTTCCCAAATATACATAACCATTTATGCTATTACTAATATATGCACATTCTATAAAAAAATACAATTAAACTCAACAGTAAACAGGGGCGTAGGGAACAGGCGTGTAGGGAACAGTAGGGAACAGGGGCGTAGGGAACAGGGGCGTAGGGAACAGTAGGGAACAGTAGGGAACAGGGGCGTAGGGAACAGTAGGGAACAGTAGGGAACAGGGGCGTAGGGAACAGTAGGGAACAGGGGCGTAGGGAACAGGCATGTAGGGAACAGTAGGGAACAGGGGCGTAGGGAACAGTAGGGAACAGTAGCGAACGGGCGTAGGGGACAGTAGGGAACAGGGGCGTAGGGAACAGTCACATAGGGAACAGTAGGGAACAGATGCGTAGGGAACAGTAGGGAACAGACATGTAGGGAACAGGGGCGTAGGGAACAGTAGGGAACAGGCGAGGAAACAAAGAGTGAGACTAACCACATCTGCTAGGGCCGCATCGCCGCAAGCCTCACTGCATTTAGACCCCATCATCACCGCATCTGCAAGACGAGTACACACACACACACGCGCACACACACACGCACAGGCACACGCACGCAGACACACGCGCACACACACAGGCACACGCACAGGCACACGCAGACACACACGCACACACACGCACAGACACACGCAGACACGCACGCACACACACACACACACACACACGCAGACACACGTCAGCCAGTGTGGTTCCTCAGAGAGTGTAAACAGCAGGTGACCTCCCTGGAGGTGCTACCAACAGATAAATGCGAGGTCTTAATCAATATGCGGTTGGCTTTTTAAACTAAACGGGCCTGTGACTAGTGAATGTGATAACTGTGTGCCACTTTTGTTCTTTTTGGCTTCGGGTCCTAGTGACAGCGATGTTGGTGCCATCTTTGTGTATGTGCATATTGTATGTACTGTTGCCTGACTGAGACATTAAAGCTTTCCTCTGCTCTGTGTGGCTGTACTTGACCTGGCTAGTGTCCTTTCATCTGACTGGTTGAATGGAGTCACAACAAGACATTCACGCCACAACACTATTTAGGGATCCTGTAAATACTGTTTTCTCATTGGATGCCGGTCAGTAGTCAATCACCTGGGTGTTCTGTCGCCACGGTGATCAAGCCGCTGATCGTCGTCTCGTCGGCGTGCCTCAGGAAGTAACCGTTGACCCCAGGAGGGGGTGGGGCTCGCGGCTCCACGGCCCTCCCGGGGGCCGTGGAGCTGATGTCAGACAGCAGGGAGCATGACGAGCCAATCGCAGCGCTCAGCTTCTCCCACTGCTCCACATCCTTGTGGAGAGCACGCACACACACACTCACTCATCACACCCTCTTAAACATTCCTTTGAACTACTCCCATCAGGTATCCGCTTCAGAGCACCTTTATTAATTAATTCCCACTGCAATATCTATTTTAAACGAGACCAAATAGACTAATTTTAAATTGCAGATTGGCACACATACTTTACTTATATTTGTTTATGGATTGATTGTGTTTTAATGTAATTTATATCTGCACTTTTTAAGTTATAATTAGTGCTGTCAATCAATAAGTTCAATGATTTGTGATTAATCACAACTTATAAAATACTAGAATATACTTGTAAATGTGTAGTGTTTAAATAAATAAATGCATGACAAACTGGGTTAAAGAAACAGTTTCTTCAGATTTATTTTCTCAACTATTAACATTTTATTTGTATATTAACATTTATTATACAACAGTTAGTACCGACCAAGCGATTTGATTGGAGAAGAGGCATTCCATGAGTGGAAATATGTCAGTCTATGCACTAGGGATGGGTGATACCAAACTTTATAAATTCTATATGATACCGATACTTTTTGTTGCAGTTGCAGGATGGCAGAATCAAAGTCGATGATTTCTCCATGTGTGAGGGAGCTACGAACATGTGGTTGTAAATGCCATCGCGAAGGACGACAAAAAGTAAAATATTTTAACTTTCAACGACATGCCGTCACCATATTTTTGCCGGCCACAACTGATTTTTCCATCCTGCTCTCGTCCGCTAACATGATATCTCCTGAGAGCAACCCATTCTTTCACAAATGTTTGTAGAAGAAGTCTGCATGCCTAGGTGCTTGATTTTATTCAATGATTCGGAGGGGTGTCCCAATATCAATACTTTTGGCAACATAGTGTATCAGTGTGTTTTTTGAACTGTAAATGAAGTGACTAGGTTTACTGTTATGAAACACATCGATGTTGGCGATAATATTTTAATATTGACAACATTGCTATTACAGTATCTGTATCTGTATCGCCCATCCTTAGCAGCAACCATATGGTTTTACAACTGATTAATTATTGAATATTTTGATTTTCTTAAACATTCTTGTACGGTGTGTGGAATACAATCACAGACTAATTTTGACTCAATTACTTCATGTATTAATATTTTAATTACGGTTTAGTAATTACTGCCAATGACAAATTCTAATTGGATCTGTTTTATCAGTAGACCCAGTCACTGATTAGCACACCTAAGGGTGTAAGCTATCCTGTTCATCAGCCATTGTCTGCTAGCTGCTCGTTCTGTATGCACACTGATGAATACCTAACCCTACCCATGTCTACAATCGGTGGTGTTACTATAGCATGTAGCAAGGTAGCCTGTAGAATAACAATGTAGCCTGTAGAATGTAGCAATGTAGCATGTAGCAAGGTAGCCTGTACAATGTAGCAAGGTAGCCTGTAGAATGTAGCATGTAGCAAGGTAGCCTGTAGAATGTAGCAATGTAGCCTGTAGAATGTAACAATGTAGCCTGTAGAATGTAACAAGGTAGCTTGTAGAATGTAGCAAGGTAGCATGGTAGCATGTAGAATGTAGCAATATAGCATGTAGCAAGGTAGCATGTAGCAATGTAGCAAGGTAGCCTGTAGCAATGTAGCAATATAGCATGTAGCAAGGTAGCCTGTAGAATGTAGCAATGTAGCAATGTAGAATGTAGCAATATAGCATGTAGCAAGGTAGCATGTAGCAAGGTAGCATGTAGCAAGGTAGCATGTAGCAAGGTAGCATGTAGCAAGGTAGCCTGTAGAATGTAGCAATATAGCATGTAGCAAGGTAGCCTGTAGAATGTAGCAAGTTAGCCTGTAGAATGTAGCAAGGTAGCATGTAGCCTGTAGAATGTAGCAATGTAGCCTGTAGAATGTAGCAATGTAGCATGGTAGCCTGTAGAATGTAGCATGGTAGCAAGGTAGCCTGTAGAATGTAACAATGTAGCCTGTAGAATGTAGCAAGGTAGCTTGTAGAATGTAGCAAGGTAGCATGGTAGCCTGTAGAATGTAGCAATATAGCATGTAGCAAGGTAGCATGTAGCAATGTAGCAAGTTAGCCTGTAAAATGTAGCAATATAGCATGTAGCAAGGTAGCCTGTAGAATGTAGCAATATAGCATGTAGCAATGTAGAATGTAGCAATATAGCATGTAGCAAGGTAGCATGTAGCAAGGTAGCCTGTAGAATGTAGCAATATAGCATGTAGCAAGGTAGCCTGTAGAATGTAGCAAGTTAGCCTGTAGAATGTAGCAAGGTAGCATGTAGCCTGTAGAATGTA
>JAODUE010030360.1:0-21572 GCA_027564755.1 Amblyopsis hoosieri
TAACTATAGGTTTTGCCTCTCCATGAACCATGTGACCGTTGACAATTTCGAACTTCCATTGGCGTAACTGTTCTTTCCAAGGCTCTGGGACCTGTAAGCTCGACACAGGACTCTCGGACTTTCAGTAAAGTGATACTGTTTATTTCCATTTGCTGTTAGCATTGTCACACACAAGTATGTATCTGTAACAGATGCTAGCGCACTGCTTTATTTACTTATGTAAAAATAAACATTCATTTTAAGCAGTAACCGTAGTCTGCTAATAACATTTATCCTGCTAAAGTCCCGTAAACAACCAGAGTCATGTTGTTTAGTTTTCCAATGAACTCCTCGTTGTAAGTTTAACGTCCGACATGGTCATTGAGTTACGTAGTTGGTCATTGTGCATGTTAGTCAATATACCTCTCCTGTCAAGTAGGCGTGTACTGGTTAGCCAGCGGTGTCCCAGACTTTGCGTAGGCAAGTCTGGCTCTAGAGACCAGAGCCATGGAAATAACAGAGTTACGCCAACGGAAGTTGGAAATTGTCAACGGTCACATAATTCATGGAGAGGCTAAAATAGTTCCCGGTGGGCAGTTTGAATATACATATATATATATATACACACTGATAAATAACTAAATGTTTTGGTAATTAATAGTCAATAAATGCACCGATTTACATTTAAAATAAAATGTATAGGGTACTTTTAGCATTTAGGCTAACTTCCGGGAACTATTTTGAGGCTCCACGAGCCGCCATTGCTTTGGAAAAAACGGTCCATGGGAGTGAATGGAGATGCGTAACCCCTGTTATTTCCATGGCTCTGTACGAGACTAGGTATCTGGTGACACCACCATAAGAAGGTTAGAATGGAGTAGGAGGCTCTGTGATGTTTCAAGTGTAACTTCACCCCCAGCTCTGAGCCGGACTCCACCCACTGCACAACTTTGAAAAATGCTCAAATGTAGTCGAGGAGCTGAGTGAGGGGAGGGGCTAAGGAGGGGCCCATTATTGCAAAAAAATACAAAAAGCTTTTGTATTTGATGACACGTGGACGGAAACTAGCCAGGTCTTGGGGCGATTTTTAACAGATGTGACATATAGAGACATTTTCAGACAATAACATGCAGATATTTATATAAATGTGGATTTTCTCAATACGCCAGCATTGATGTGTGTCATCACAGTGCAGTATTATTTAGTTTAAAGCTCTAAAAAACACATTTTAGGGTGCGGTTACTCTGTTATTGCACTTTAAACAAGAGGAGCAATAAGTTATTGTTCCTACATGGGCCTCTCTACATTTTTATGAAATTGTTAAGTTCACTAGGTATGATCTTGCCTCAGTGCTTTCACTCAACCAATAAAGCTCAGACGGGAATCTAGAGCTCTACAGCACAGATATTCAACAGGGGGTGTGTTACCCCGTTGGTCCACAGAGGTACTGCAAGAAGGTCTACCTAATTATTATAATTTTTTCAAACACGGTTTCAATAAGCAATACAATAACAGGGGGTCCCTCTGCCTGTTTCTATCAGCCTTAGCCTACTTGGCCTTAAAATAATGTGGAAGGCTTTTTTGCTCTACTACAATAAACACTAACATTGAGCAACAGGGACCCCTGCTGGCGAGGTCTGTATTTATAGCATGTGATATGGGAAGGGAAGCCTCATGCCGGGGCATCCCACGGTTTAGTTCTTCATGACCAGATGGAGTGCACCTGATCCTCTCCCAGGGATGCCTGCAGACAGATGGGGGGGGAAGATAAGAGAGAGAGAGAGAGAGGGAGAGAGAGAGAGAGAGAGATCTAGGAAGGAAGGAGAGAGTGGCAGAGACATCTGTGAGTTTGGGAGCAATGTATTTAATTAAAGGCAGGGTCATTCTCGAGAACGCTTGCTACCTTCGAGCTCAAATAAACAATATCCCTCCGCGGTGCCGCACCACACGTTGAAATGCATTGCGAAGCAACGCGCAGAACTATTTTTAGATATGTGTGGTGTTCGCCACTTTAAGCTACTATTTACGGAGCCAGCGCTGTGTAGAAGTATTGGATTATTTATTATAGAACGGTAAGATAGTGAAGTTCAAGGAGATATTTGGTGAATTTGACAAAAAGTGTATTATCTTACATTTAGCTTGCAATAGCTGACTATAAAGTACCTTTATGCTTAAAGGTATAGTACAGTGAGAAAATGTTTTTCATACAAGCATGTAAGGTCTCATATGGGAAGCAAGAACTTGATACCGTTGGCGGCTAATGTTTGACATCTGGCGTGTGATACATAGCTAATGTCTTTTTTTTATTTATTTTATTTTTTGTTCTCTAGGACAACAGAAGTAAAGCTGAAGAGAAACCTGTCCAGCGATCAAAGGTAAATATACATCCACACTTTGAACTTGGCCTTCCGTTTTCATTACCTTATATCTTTACAAAATGAACACTATAACGTCATAATATTTGATCATTTAATTTCTATAACCCTTCACTGAAAATCTTAATTTACACTTTTATCTCTATTTGAAGTTAATTGTAGTTAGTTTGTTAATTACAAGGCAGAAATTGATTTCTCAACAATAGTGAACCTATGAAGAACTGGTCTGAGCATCCACATTAACTCACAACACCTGTGTGGACTAGGGCTGCGTTTGAATAGTCAAAAAAATTATATCCTAGTCTTTTCCTAACCACTTTTTCTTGATTGAAAACGTCCTGAAGTCAAGGACTGATGATGTGAAGGAGAATTCATACAGACTTAGCAAAACAACTGTGGTGCTAAAAGAATCTGACTGCACTTACACTAGGCCATGTAATTATGCAACGGTGGCTGTTATTGTTGTGGGTCTACCGTGGTGAAATTAGTGTTCATAAGATAGACTACTAGAAGTGCATCTTGAATACTTCTCCCCGTATGTGCTTACTGTGTTATTTCATGTAGGCTACATAAATGTGCACAACCCGGTGAAAACAATATTATACTTAATTTGGTTGTAATTAAAATAAAAGGAATATAATACCAATCAAAAATCTTAAATTACATGTTTGTCACACCGAGACTGATTGCTCACGCTCACCCTTCTGCCATGATATTTATTGACACGAAGCCCAATTAGTATAATAATTGAATAATTGTTCCATTTCTGTAATATACAGTAAGATCTGTTTTAGTAGATTGCTGTGCTTGCTAACCCATGTGCTAACGCATGCTAACGTCTGTGTGCTCAGTCGTTCAGCTTCAAGACCCAGAAGGAGGTGTGTGCATCATGTGACAAGACAGTGTACCCCATGGAGAGGCTGGTTGCCAACAACCTCATCTTCCATTCCACCTGTTTCTGCTGCAAGCACTGCAACACCAAACTTAGGTGACTTGTCCCTCTCACCCTACTAGCTATGGCTAGCTTTCCATTCATCTTTTTTTGTGTTAAAGCTACAATAATATTGCAATGTTTCACAATGCAAAATGATTTGCTTTCACAGCTTTAACGTTTTCAACATGGTTAAAGCTAATTGGAGAAATTCAGTGTATGTTCGTGAAAACTTTAGCAGTTCTGTTAATATTAAACAGGATGAGGATATCAAAGATTAGGAGTCAGGGTCTTTAAGATATCAATGTTTTTAATCATTGAGCTATGTTGTGATCTTACAATTGTGTATCTTTTTGTGTCTGTAACTGTGTTGTTTGTGCTGCTGTGTGTCTTGGCCAGGACTCCATTAAAAAAAAAAGAGATGTATAATATCAATGGATACTTCTTCGTTAAATAAGAAAATATATTATTTATGTCAAACCAGTCACATTTGATCCCTTTTAAAAGGTGGGATAAGCAATTCTAATCCAATACACTTCATGTACAATTCAGCAAATCTTCTCACGGTCCGCTACCCAATGTGTAGCGTGGAGCATCTTAGGGAGCACCATATGGCACTGAAGGGGCCGGTGTACATGTTTTGATGTTGCCTCCTCCAACATCGCTTATAACACCTTTAATGGCAAGCAGCAGCAGCTGGTCCATCAGAGAGGATATGCTGAACTAAATATTATATAAGAGTTTAAGCGAACCAATTGACATATGTGCATACGTCACATACCGTATGAGGAGAATTTAATTCAAAAGCTTTAACTTTCTGCTAAATACAGTAAATTAATTGAATTGATTGGAGCATCATGTGCACAGTTACAAATGTATTTCAGTGTTACATAATAAAATCAATATGACAGCATAATATATTTAAAATGAAATACGACGTAAAACAATTTGCATTCAAAATAAATGTAACATGAAAGCCTAGATTAGGTGGGCGTACCATATGTAATTTAATATAATGCATTGGTCAGAGAGTAATAGTCTCTGTTTAATTTCTCATGTTTAAATCCACTTAAAGGGAGGATCAGTCATTCTCCAGAACACTTGCTAACTTCAAGCTCAAATCTAAACAATATTCCTCCACGGCGCCCCCTTACACATTGAAACACATTGTGAAGCAAAGCATAGTACCCTGGAAGTACTAGTGTGTTCCCCACTTTGTATGCATTTTAATTTACGCAGCCAGTGCTGTGTCTAACGGTAAGCTAGCGAAATACCAGGAGATATTTTGTGAATTTGACTAAATGTGTAAGCGTGCAATTAGCTTGCAATAGCTGACTACACCTTTAATTTCTCACAAGCGCAGACCGTTCCAAGACGTGTGGCTCACAGTTTTGCTGCCTGCTCGACATCTGCGGCTCACAGTTGTTGTTTTCACATATACTGACTTAATTTATTTGTGTGTGTGCGTGTGCGTACAGCCTTGGCACCTTTGCAGCCCTCGAGGGGCAGTTCTTCTGCAAGCCCCACTATCAGCAGCTCTTCAAAAACAAAGGCAACTATGATGAAGGCTTCGGGCGCAAACAGCACAAGGAGCTCTGGGCCTCCAAGGAGACGGAGAGCATGACGAAGGCCACATAAAAAAAAGCCCTCCTGCGCCTTTTTATTTGTCTCCCTCGTGTCCTCCCTTGCCCTCCATCTTTTCATGACCCCCCTCCACATTATGTGTCTCACGGCCACACGGGGAGCTCTTGTGTTCCCCGGGCGCTCACTTGCTGTTTACTCACCAGCCTGTTGTTACAGGTACACAAACCCTGTAAATGGCTGGTCAGTGATAGTTTGTTCATTTAAAAAAAAAGAATAATGTTTTTGTTTCATTTTTTTATAATTGTATTTTTTTATTACAAATTCCTGTTTTGGTATTGGCTGTTGATTGTGACCAAACGCCTTCTCAAGAATCGCACTCTCTGACAACAAGTACAATTGCATTATTTTAATATTTACAGAAATTTCTTTTCATTTGTACATTTTCCTTTCTCCTTTTCTTTCTGTTTATAAATGGCCTCATTTGTAATTTGCACCCTTTTATTTATTTTTTTGCATTGCGTAAACCGTACACTCAGGCAATGAAATAGGAGAGGCTTTCGGTACAAAATCCACTCTTTGCAGTAGAGAGTACACTCAGGTTCAGCGGTTAGGAGCGGGGTACGTTAGGTTTACACTTAAAAACACAAACTTACTTTTAAAAAAAGAAAAGAAAGGAAAAATATAATAGTCCTCAGTATTTTCACTCTGCTGACAAATTCAGCCTGTGAAGTTTCATTCAAGGAACAAACAGGGTATGATGTACTGTATAGCGACCCCACACACAACACACACAAGCAGTTTGCTCATCAATATTAGCCACTAATATTTTTATAATTAAAAAACAATGTTCATCTGCAATTAAATCTGTTTAATTTTTATTTTTGCCGGCTTCATTCTGTGTTGTTTCTAAGACCCCTGTGGCATTTGAATTTGCATGTTTTAAGGGTATGAATGGATCTTAAGTATCATCCTTTTGACTATTAATCATTTGGATGATGTCTTTTTTTTATTTTTTATTATCTGTGACCTATAACGTCTTGAGATTGTTGCTCTGTGCATTTGCTGGATTGATGTCACGTCAAGTTTTTTTTCTGGTCGAAATATTTGTGGGTTTTAATAAAGATCGTTTGAATACTATCTGTACATAGAGGTATAGTTTTGTGTTTGGTGAACATGTTATACTGTAGCCTACTATATAGTCTTTTCTCGCATAGATGACCATGCATGAGCACCAGGCAAAATGTTAATCACTGGGAATCTCCCGTTTTTATCTCCATGGTTATGTTTGGGAACCTTGTTTTAGAGTAAAGCATTAATTTAAGATTAGTTGTATGTTTTATTCTTGACAGTAGATGGCACTGTCCATCATTAATTTGAGGAATTTTAGATCGCTATAGACAAATAAAAACATTGAAGCACGTATTGCTGAACATTTATCGATAGTGAAGCCCTTACTGGTAACTATTCTCATCACCAAACCCAGAACCCTACTGGCCGAAGTAAATCAGAATAATAATTATCACACTGTATTTTCATATTGTAACTCCTTGGAATTTCTTTTTTCTGAATTTTAGTTATACTTCCTGTTATTGACATTCGAATTGCAGTGCTGCATTCTGTTTGCTACCTCGATTCAGATTCATTAATTTAATTTGAATAGGATTTCAGTTCTGAATGGTGCACAACCATGCTTGTCTCGAAACAGCAATTATTTGTACTGTACAAAATGAATAAGCATTGATACATGTTTGTATTTTTCCCCCACACCCACAAATTGCTTTTATTGTTTTTTGTTTTACTGGACCCATAGGAAAGTTAATTATGTCATGATAATTTCGTTATTGCCATTTTCTGTCAAATTGCATTGATATTATTTGTATTGTGTAGGCTATACCTACAGTTTTCACTCAAGATTGAAACTAGTTATGGCAACGCAATGTCAAATAACTAATCTTAATAGATTATTTTTGTGTGTGTGTGTGATTTTCTCTCTTGTGCCATCACCTCAGTATGGACATATTTCTCCTTAAAGCACATGCCACTCAGATATCTTCATGTCTTATTAATGTGCTGCTTCTTAGCAGATGGACCTATTTTTCACGTTTTACTATAAAGTGAATTGTAATTGCTGGTTTTATGAACACATCATACAGTTGTGCTCTTGCAATAGGTACGTTAATATGTGATTAACAGAGCACCACCTGCTGGAGAAAGTCCGACATTTATTATTTTATTTTTTTTATAATAAGACTTGCAAGAAAAACATTTGCAAATGTGTTTTACGGCACATGGATATATTACAGGGATATATTAAGCGGTCACTACATTGCACTCTTTTACTTTTCTGGAGAGAAACAGAAACTAGTCCAAATGTTACCATTTACATATTTCATTCTTTGCCATCAATGATAAAGCCATTCCAATATGATTTTAACAAGAAGACTCTTATAATGCCACACAACACTTGAATGATGTAAAATGTTTTGTGACTGATGATTACTGTGAGTTTTGAGCACGCTGCTGATAGCAAAACTGCAAAAGAAAGTTCTACTTTTTATTTATATTTATTTTATCTTTTGTTAACAAAGCCTTAGAAATTAATATTCAAACACGTTTTCCTGAACTTCACTTTTTGCTCAGTGGACAGGTTTCCTTGGAAAAAAAACATGTCTGTATGGCCTTGTCAATTAATGGGTACTTCTCTCTACACTCCCACCTTTGAACCAGAAGTATTTTTTCTAACATGGATCATTTCAAAATATTCTTATCTTATCAAATGTGATATTTTCCTGTTCATTCATATGTGGTCCCTCATCGCACACAGGAATGTTTTGAAACCAAGATTTTGATGGACTATTTGTCTCTGTGTACACGTGCACCCACTGCACAATGTGATTAGTTTGCAAGTGAAACGGGAACGAGAAGGTACAATTTCCTACACTGGTGCCAAGAGTTTTTCTTTAATTTAAATGTTGTTATAATTATGTTATACCCCGCAACCCCCCCCCCCCCCTTCCCCTAAGTGTCATTTAGTGCTATACAGTACTTGATATTGACCAAGGTTTCAATTCAGTTTGTCAAGTTAATATTTTGAGAAATGTGCGCCTATAGATTTTTTTATGTAATGTAATTACACAAACTTCATCCGTGAATGACGTGCACACACAAGCACAATGGCATGGGCTTGTGAAACTCTCTTTCCCTTTTATAGGGATTTCCTTTTAGTAAAGCTCAATTTTTTTAGCCTATGTAGCGCCCCCTATAGTACACAAAAAGCGCAATCGTGAGGATTTATTTTTTCTTTTTCTTTATTTTTATGTGCGTATTTTGTTTTCTCCATTTTTGTACATGCTTTTGGAAAAAAATAAATGCTGGTGTTAACTAAATTAATAATTGGGTCTGATGTGTAATGTCTTTGCATGTTTGATCATAAAATAAAAGTAGACTCACGACGAGGCTGCTGTTCAGTTGCCAACCTATCAACTTCAGGCTGAGAATCACTGCTTTATTATAGCCATGTCAGTAAATCGTTATTAGTATAGGCTATATTCCGTTATGGCTACATAATAGGCTATACGTTTTCTTTAATGTTGATGATTTATTCATGGTTATCTGTAAATTATAAGGCTGCTATCCTATTAATTCCTGCCTTTTGTAGCCCGTCGACGTGCACGTCAGTCGACTACGTAGCTGTTGTGGGTTTTGAACATACAACCTATCCGACCGACGCAGAGGAACAGCGCGCGTCCGCAAGCAGAGTGACAATTGGGTGCTAAATTATTATAATTTGGCAATTATAACCCATTATTCTAATAGGGGTTAGGCCTATGCTGTAGCCTAGTTAGTACACACATGTTAGCCTAATAGCAGAATAACTATAATAAATTCGAGGAAAGGGAATCGTCTCTTGGATCATACTTTCATGCTTTGCTGGAAAGATTAATGTAGAAGTTCCGTTCCGGTGGCGATGTTTGCTTTCATCAATAGCTGTCGACGCATTTAGATCTTTTAAAAACTTTTATTTTATTTTGGTAAGACCATCTGTTCGTCATCTTTGTGCCCCGTCGAGTCTGCTGGTTTATGAATATGCGTGTAAAATGGAATCAAAAAAGGTAGAATCTCGCGGGACATTGGTTTTTACTTCGGACGACTCGTCGACTTTCTCGCGAACGCTGCAGGAATTGTGAAACATCGATGTTTCCCTTGTCGATCGAATGGACCAGAACTTTGCTTTGTGGCGCATATCAATGTAGCCTATACGCTTTCTGACGAGTTGCAGTGTTTGTGCAGATATTTCGGCAAGTTTTAGCGCCCCCATCTTCTTCATATATCGCGTTGCGAAGCATTTCCCCCTACCTTTGCTTCAAGCCACAGTAGGCCTACAGTAGATGGATTCTTCCATAGATTCGTGTATGGGCGAACTCAGCAGCTGGATAAAGTTTTTATAGTCATAGGCCTATGTCAAATTGAGTGAACGGATTGTATTGAAACGTTGGCAATCGAAAGATGTCAAAACTGTACACATAGGCTGTCAGGAAGAGAAACCCTAAAAATCACGGAACTCGTCTTGTCCTTTCCTATTATGGACTGGTAATGGATTTCATAAAGGCTACACGCTTGTTATTACACCTTTTGTGACTACAGGCTAGTCCAGTCCGCAAGTTTTCATTCGCGTTGAACGTGGATCTATTTTCGGATGTAGCCAGATGTTGACATTTAGACAAAAGGACTTTCGACATCTGATTTGTAGGCTATACTGTTGGACATGTTTTGGAGAATGTTTTCAAAAGTTGTGCTGCTATTGTTTGGTAGGCTATAGCCTAACTCTCTATTTGCCATATAGCCTACATGGTAAACATTCTGATGTAGACGTTATCCGTTGGAACGTATTACTTCACCACACAAAGCATATTGAGGATCTTATGTGAGTCGTTCTGCAGCTGAAATTACCCGACTGCGCACAAGAGCCCCCATAATTGGGGGTAACCCCCCATGTTTGGGGGCACTCACACCACTGAGGTTGACAACACAGAGTGGAAATCATGATTTTGACATGGAAGTGGGCCTAACCGTTGGTCGCGTCACATCTGAAGGACTGTAAACAAAGGGGCTCCCGTCATCTGATATTGACAGACAGGTATGGGCATGTCTGTCATATCTCACATGTAACCTGTCATCTGAATGCATAATCCTTTCCATGTGTCCCAGTATTACATCGTCGTTGGACTGCATCTATGGCAATTAATAACACTGCTGTGATGTCACAGTATTTGTTATAGGTAGTGATACCTATAATTATGAGCCAATCTAATCTCAATAGTGTGTTGTAGGCTACTGTATTGAATGTTTGGTTATATAACTCTTCTCGTCTGCAAATACAGTATGTTTCTTTATCTAATAAGATACAGATTATATTGGATAAAGTTCCAATAATACCAATAATAATGTGTCTTTCTACCACCACTGACATTATTTTAAAAGGTTGTCCACGACAAAAGCACGTGAAATCGCCTGACCTTAAGTAGTAGAGAGGTCAGCTAACTGTGTCTTGGGGGAAATGTCATGTTCAGCGTTCAGCACAGACTCCAGATGTAGACTACCAGCCTTCAGGGAAAGGCTGGGAAAACTTGCTTCAGACTAAACAACTCTGATGAGCAGACAGATGAGAGAGGTTGGATGAGAGAGAGAGAGAGAGAGAGAGAGAGAGAGAGCGAGAGCGAGAGCGAGAGAGAGATCTTGTCCAAAAAACTCACTAGTCCTGGAAATGTAATACAAGGAAAATAAAGCGAGGCACAGCTAGAGACTGGCAGAGAGTCTGTTTCTCATCGCTCTCTCTCTCTCTCTCTCTCTCTCTCTCTCTCTCTCTCTCTCTCTCTCTCTCTCTCTCTCTCACCCAAGCAAAACACACATACAAATAGTGAGGTAATTGGATCTTTGTGACAGGGGCAAAAGGAAAATACCGGCGGGTGACAGGTATGGCCTGCACAGGCCCGTCGCTTCACGTGAACACAGTTTGAATTCCTATGCCCTTGGACTCTTTACCCCACCCCACCCCACTCACCTTCCCCTGCCATACAACCGTTACTGGACAGATGTAGGCTATTTTTCAAACGTAAACAGTAAGTTGGCAGGGCAGTAACCCTACGAGAAACAAACATAATTAAACATACTAATTAAAACAATAAAAATAAAAAATGTATCCATGGCAGTGCCGTGTGTGCCTTTTGAGACCCCTCCAGTTACTACAGTAAGTTCTTCTCTGTAGACTGGAGGCTTATTGTACGGTATAGGTACGGTAGTTCTGAAGGCAACCACTTGGTTTTTCCTGCAACTGCACACAACGTTGGGATTGGCAGACCTTGCGGACGGACATGCCCGGAATTCCTGTGGGTGGTTATTACCCAGAATTCCAAAGAGCTAACCAGTTGCCTCAGGTGCAGATGTGTACTGTATAGCCTACAGGAATAGGATGATAGGTTGCTATGCCCTCCTTTCTCCACATACAGGTTTACATTACTGTGTTCATATTCAGATCAACGTCATTGATCCCAAGAAGGGGAATTCGTTTGCAACTTACCTGGTCCACACACACAACAAATTCACAGACGAGGTTGTTATACGTCAGATGTGATCAACATATTTAGGGCAGTATTTGTTATAGTTCATATAAATAACCAAGTTTAGAAGAAGGTCATTATGAATCAGAGTTGAATAATGAATTAAATTGTAGGCCACATTATAAACATTTACACACTCAGATAGAAAGTCCTTATTAGCCTTGTAGGCTAATATGTGTTATGCTACTGTATATGCATCACCTGGTTAGGTAGGTTAGTGGCTATAGGTGCAGTTAGCTTTTTCAGGCTATAATTATAGACGTACATAGAAGAACATAGTAGACTAATGGAAGTATTTTTACTTGACAGTTTTCTAAACCATACTACACAAATACATTTACTTGTGTTGGGGGAAATGGCAATATGGATATGTATTATTTGGAATATTAGTCTGTAGTCCAGTCCTACTGTAAGCAGTGGGCAAGGTGAAGTTCTCGCCATCATGAGGATCTTTCTGTGTTTCAGCAGGCTCTGGTTAGTGCTGTATTTGGAGCAGTGATGAAACATCTGTGAAATCAAGAGGCCTGAGTCAGTATTGGCAGGGTGAGAGAGTGGCTAATCTTGTTGGACATGGGAGCGGGGTGCAATACCTTGTTCCTGCTGTTGTACATCACCCACAGACTGTAAAAATAAATGGACAAACCCAAGGTTTTCTGAAGAACGGGTGCGTTCAGAATTGGCAAAATGAGGCAAACGTTCGTGGCGAACGTGTTTGTTTTTGACCAGCATCAATGTGCGAAACGGAAAACAGTTTGTTTAAAAATGTTTGCCAATTCTGAACGCACCCCGGTTGTTGACTGTGACCATCGCCATCTTGGCAGTGCCTTACTTCGTCTAACTCCCGTCTAGCCATAATAATAGTATGGAGTAACATTATTCACATCCCGTACAGTTGTCATGAACGAGGAAACTAGCTAAAGAGACAAAACCTTTAGGTACCAGGTTGTAAACATGTTTACTTCTGCTGTAAAGTTGGACATTTTAACATTGGGGATTGACTCGCTTTTGGAGACATCCTCAAGTGGCCATTCGTGGAACTGCAGATTTCAGCGCTTCCCACATTCCCGTGGATTAATTCACGTTACTGTAGGTTGCAACTTGGCTGTACTATAAGTATATGGGTGGCCTACAGTAGAACCTTGTTTAAAATAATTTCTTGTTTTACTTTGTGGTGGACCGTTAATATTTTATGGTGCACTGTTAATATTTGAACTCAACAGCCAATCATATTCACCGCTCTCCCTTCAGTGCGCTCTCAGAGGCTCTGCCCCCTTACCTTGCACTGACTAGGCAGGGATAGTGTTGTGTGGTGCGGCCTGTACCTGTACTTTGTTGTTTGTTTGTGTTCCCGTTTACAGAGACAGGGCGGTGTGGAAACACCAGATTATTTTACAGCGTGCATACAGTTTGTGGACTGTGGAGAGATATTGAAAAAAAGTGTATTGGATTAGAAGCATTTACATCCCCTTTAAGGTTAATTTTGTCATTGTCAAATAAGGCAGTTTTAGGGTTAGTGCCATTCAAGCATAAATATCTTTGGTTTAAATTACTGTAATGTAAATTCAGTTTATATACAGACCAAATAGCATAACCTACGTAGAAATATATATATATAACTATAACTAACTTATATTTACTGGTAAAACTATAAATAGTTATCATCTTGTGTCATTTAGTCAATAAATTGCCCGTTGCTCCAACAGTACTTTCATGAGGGTTATAACCATTGAATAGTGTATTTCTAGCTCCAAGCAATCCTGTCTTTAACAACAATATTAATACATTGGTAATAGTACCAGTGGAGTTATAGCAGCACCACTGGTACATATGCAGTCTGAGAAGTATGAAAGTATAAAATTACAAAACACTCCTAAAAAAAATGTCTCCATTTTTTATTATGCCAGATTGCCAATGCCAATGCATCTTGAATGTCAAATTCTTTCTCATGGGCCAAATATATTCTCATATGCAAAAAACACACATTCCTACATTGATGCAGGCCTTGTACCAGACAGATTCTTTCTGTCTGCAGTATGTTTTACATTTCTTTCCATTTTTATGTTTTATATGTCTGCATGGAATAAAGCACAATAGAGGGGAAAATCACATTTAATATAATTCCACTATATTAAATGTGGCATCCCATGGCACCCCAGTTAATGTTTGCTTTTATTCAGCAAGGTGAATCTTGGAGGAATCGTAAGCTAAATTGATAGTCACAATGTGTCATTTTAATGCGTCACAACGCCTGTTTGTGTTTCCTGTTCAACCATTCTAAACTGTTATGGTAAGACAAGATGTGCCTGGGACTGAAATTCTCATAAACACTTCCCTTTAAATACTAATTCATATTTATGGTTACAGCTGCAGCCTTGAAAGCTGCTGTTGACTGAATAACGCTGAATAAGAATTCGGAAGACTGGCAGAAAGACAACGCACCTGAACACCGCCAAGATGAGTAAGTGCTCCACGTTGTGATTTTAGACTCTCTCGTTGGGTAGCCTACACATACAGTTAATTCCATGACAGCAATGCACTGATTCCAAAACAGACACAAACATCTTCAGTGCTCTAGCTGCTGGCCTTCGTTAGCGAGCGCTGCCGATGCCTTTAAGGTGAAGGATTGGCTTTCAGCGTTAGCTGAGATGGGGGCCCAGGAGCCCCGGGGGCTTCTGTGATGTCCGTCCAAGCTACACAAGGAGCTATTTTCTCATGTGAGCGTACGCGGCCGAGCCTGCGCATGCTCTCAGATCAAACGTGGGAAAGGGAATATCATCTTTCCCCGTCTTGTCGTAAGAAGATGCTCAATGTGGCTTCGGTTTAAGATGACGGACTAATTGTCTGCGCACGATCATGCCCGATTCTCAGCGCAGAGCAAAAAAAAAAAAAAAAGGTTTTGATTCAGGAGCGTCCCTCCTACGGTCTAGCTCTTATCTCTGTGCCTACATTACTCTTGCCCTGTCACGTAATGAATACGCATTCCTACAGACACACACACACATTCACCATCAACGGTTGTTTTAAGGACCAGAAACATCACTGCTGCATTGATTCATGGTTGAAACACAACCACGACATAGACAAGGGATATAAACAAGATGATCCATCCCTGGGCAGACGCAGGACAGGGAAGACAGCGAGGACATCAACAGGTTGGGAGGGAAAGTGCAGGAACATACACAAGCACACGCACACACACGCACACGCACACACACACACACACACACACACAGACAACCCTGGAAACTGGCATGACACACCCAAGGCATCCATCTTTGAATCCTCTCTCTAAATCTGCGTTGCCTTCACCCCAAACCATCCCCCCCCCCCACCCTGTCCAGATGAAAGACAGGCGCTCCACTCTATAATGAAAGACCTGGTGGCCCTGCAGATGACCAGGCGACAGCCTACGCCAACATTCGACCCTGGCAAGGCCAAAACGGCCACCCAGACTATGACCCCCAAGCAGGCTAATAGACAGGTAAGTCATCCACCCACCCAGACTAAGACCCCCACGCAGGCTAATATAAATCATCCACCCACCCAGACTAAAGACCCCCACGCAGGCTAATATAAGTCATCCACTCACCCAGACTAAAGACCCCCACGCAGGCTAATATAAGTCATCCACTCACCCAGACTAAAGACCCCGACTCAC
Organism: Amblyopsis hoosieri; assembly: GCA_027564755.1. Classification (NCBI taxonomy): domain Eukaryota; kingdom Metazoa; phylum Chordata; class Actinopteri; order Percopsiformes; family Amblyopsidae; genus Amblyopsis; species Amblyopsis hoosieri. Next base: position 15,145 of record JAODUE010030360.1, read on the forward strand.
ACAGACATTGGGTGGGGGGGGGTTAGTTAAATACATGTCCAGCATGTGTTAGACTCCATTGATATAGAATATAGAGCTTTGCCCTAGTCAGTATGACATCATAACTTTCACTGTCCCGGCCAACCGCCAGGCAGAGGCCGTTGTAAAAGCATGTCTGGAGCTTGTGGCGTGTGTGGTTCTAGCATTGTGTTTCTTTGAGCTACTTTTTTTCTTCTTCTTCAGCAATCCATTTTCACCCAGTTGCATCATACTTAAAAACCAAATGGCAGAAAATTCCCCTCGCAGTCCCCCCGTGTGTAGTTTGAAGTTCACTTCACACAAGTCTAAATGACTCACAGTTGAGACATTTAGCTTTTATTTATTTATCTTTTTTTTTTTTTTGGTTTGATGTAAATGCTAACTAGCGATATTTTACCCTGTGGTCTTTCCGCAACCTCCAGCCTCAGCATCGTCCCACCATTACACTCCAGGACGATGTCAGGATCAAGTTTGAGTTCTCCGGAGAGAGGAGGTTAGTACATGGGTGTACGTGGGTGTACGTGTGTGTACGTGTGTGCAGTGCTCTTCATTTCCATATGTGTGAAAGAGTGTTGTTAACAACATGGTAGATACGTTAGTGTGTCATTCCTGGTTTAAAAATAAAAATCTAATAAAAGTAATTATATTTAGCATTGTTATTGTAGAGGGGAAAATGTGGGTTGCTATAAAAACATGTTATGTGTCTCTTCAGTTGTCCATGGAAGCATAACGCTAAATGTTTCTCATATATTATGAATCATAAATATTACAATTACGGTACACACAGTATCCCATTTTGGTCACTTCCCAAGGTGTCTTCACTGTTTTACCCAAGCGGTTTTTAGGGATCCTTGTCCGATGGGAATAATAGGTGATGTGGTTGTTGTTTGTTTCCATGTGGAATAGATTTGACTGGACTTTTATAATGCTAAATACCTGGCAATGCTGCATTTTACACACCATGCTTTTAATAATATGTTAACATGTTCATGGCTGTTCATGAATTGTATTTATGTCATCATTATTTTGGGATCTGAGCCACCAGCTTCTGTAGTTGAAAAAGCTATTGCTATCCACCAGATTTGCGCATATTGAATTTGTCTGCTAATACTTCTGAGCTCACACGAACAGAATCAGTACGGTACGCTGGGTCTTAAAGGTGCAGTCAGCAATTGCAAACGAATACGCTTTTTGTCAAATTCATAAATTATCTCCTCACGGTGCGCTGGCTGCTCGTACTGTGTGCATGCTGACAAAATAATCTGGTGTTTCTACACATCCCTGGTGCTGTAAATGGGAACGCAAAGTGGTGCAGACCGCACCACCCAACATTATCCCAGCCTTGGCAATGCCCAGGGTTGGGTAGGTTACTTTAGAAAAGTAATCCGTTACGGTTAGTTACTGACAAAAATAAAAATAAAATGTCTTTTTTGGATTACCTACATTTAGTAACATAATCTGACTACTGTACTTTCCATCAAGTTTTTTCAATTTTTGTGACCATTTATGTTGGTCAGTGTTACAGATTAAAGTAGGACTTCATTTCAATTATTGATTGACGTTAATGAAACGTTAATAAGAGAACAGACGATTTTCTTATGCATTTGTCTTCTGAAAACTTCCCTATTCAATTTGAAAGTAGTCCTAGAAATAATCATAGATTTTTTTTAAATACCTGTAATCAGATTCCACTATTTTAGCTGGTAGTGGATTACAGTTACTTCCTAACCCTGGCAATGCCTTTCCAATGTGTGGGGGGCGGAGCTTCTGAGGGAGCACCTTATGGCACTGGAAAACTTTTTTTATTTATTTATTAAATATCAGCAAGCGTTTTCCAGAATGGCTGACTATGCCTTTAACTGCCTCTGGTATGTGAACAGTAGGATGGGAAAGGGAAATGACTGTGGTCAGGTGGTGGTTGCAGAGACCGACCGCAGCAAATGCCAGGTGTAGGAATCTGCCACGCCATTACAAATGTATTAGTTTCACAGCTTCATTCAGCAAGTCCATCCAACAGACATGAACCTCCTCATAATTCATCTCTCCGTCTGTGTGCCATCAGGTCACATAAGCGATTTGTGCTGAACGTCTGATACACACAACCCTGTAAACATGTCATCAGCACTATAGAGGAAGTGGGGTTGTGTAGTAGACTTGAGCGTTTTAGCATATTAGCATTTTAGCATTGTCACTCACAAGGCTGTGTACGTAATTATGGGATGGGGCAAATGCAGTGCTTTGTTTGCTAATTTCCATTTATTATATGCAGTAACCATAGCCTACTTATTTAACAGATTTACAAGACCTACAAACAGCCAGAATTCCTCAGTATAAGTTTAGCGTCTGATTTGGTCACTGAGTTACATAGTTGGTCGCCGTGCATGTCAATCAAAATACCTCTCCTGTCAAGTAGGCGTGTCTTGATGCAGTTATAGCCAGCGGTGTGTCAGACATTACGCTCTGTGAGATTACAGTACGTCTCTAGTGTTTTGCATTTGCAGGATCCTGATGTTTGGACGGCCCGTGCTCTTTGAGGAGGTCCAGCAGAAGATAAAGACAGTGTTTGGTCAGCAGCTGGACCTGCACTACATGAACAACGAGGTAATGTGACGTGTTGGATAAGGCTCGCATCGTGTTACGTTTCTGGAGGGGTCAGCGTTCGAGAAAGAGTTGAGAAGAGTTGATCAGCTGATCTAGCCGGCATCAGATATACTGTATGTTGTGCTTACCTTGTTGCAGAGCTGTTGCTTTGATCTGGAAGGATAATTCATCATTAAGATGAAAACAAAGATCATTTTGTGAAAGAACTTAAAGTGACTGAATGAACTTAAGATTAATGTGTAAAGAAAGAAAATATAAGATGTGCTTTAAGAGAAAAATAAAATTACATTGGCCTGTGACTTCGCAGAATTTTGTGCCGTGGAGATAAGAGCAAAAGTGGGTGGGTTCAACCTACCGCTTGCCGCCGCGGTGGGCGCAGATATTGCCGTCGGTAGTGTGAATGTCACTTTAGACTTTAGACATATGCACTGTGTATATGTTTGTGTGTGTGTGTGTGTGTGCACATGCACTTTGGACGTGCTTGTGAGCTCACCCACATTAATGGCTGCACTTTTGTGCGTGTGTGTTGGTACGTGTGTGTGTGTGTGTGTGTGCGTGCGCGACCAGTTGTCCATCCCGCTGTGCGGTCAGGATGATTTGGACAAAGCCGTCGACCTGCTGGACAGAAGCTCCAACATGAAGAGCATCAGAATACTGCTGCTAACGCCGGAGCTTGGCAAAGTAGGATCCTCTCACGCACGCACGCGCACGCACGCACGAGCACGCACGCGCGCACGCACACACAAATTAATGGGTCATTATCAATCTCTGCAAAAGCCTGAGGTGTGTTCAGAATTGTTGAACGTTTGCTAATGTTTGCGAATGTTCCCAAACATATTTAAACAAGTTAACGTTTGATTTGTGTTCGCCACGATTGTTTTTGCGAACAAAAGCAAGCGGCTCCAGGAGGTAGTTCTCGGCGAACACACATTGGCGCTTGACGGAGGGCGACAGTTGAAAACTCATATTTTTGGAAGGTTTACACAAATCAAACATGTTTGCCACGGCACGAACATTCGCCACTGAACGTTCGCCAATTCTGAACGCACCTCTGATAATGACCCATTAATTTGAGTCAGTGTGTGTTGCGGCAGGGAGACACCGACAACATGTCGAACAGTGGCGCTCCAGGACCAGGATGGGAAAACCACTGGTGTAGCACACGCACCCACACGGTCACAAAAACAGTGAAGTGCACGTGCTTACCGACCTTCACAAACATTTAGCAATCGCTTTAAATGTATAGTCAGCTATTGCAAGCTAAATGTAAGCGAAACTAACTTTTTGTCTAAATCAAGAAATCTCTTCTTCTCATTTTGCTATCTTACTGTGCTCTGTGCGTGTTGAAAAAAAAGAATCCTAATCTTCTACACAGCCCTGGCTCCGTGATATAAACAAAGTGGCAAACACCGTTCACATAAATAAAGCCGTAGTACAATTCACAATGCATTTCGACGTAGGACCGCGGAGCAATACTGTTTTGATTTGAGCTCGAAGTTCGCAAGTATTCTTGAGCGTGACTGACCCTGCCTTTGATTTACAATTACCAAAGTGATTTACAATAAGCGCATGTGTCAGTATCTTATCTAGATCATACACCAGTAATAGTAAGCAAACAACATTGTGTTTGAATGACAGCATTATGTCGTCGGGGCTAACTTTAGATATACACTGACATTTAAATAATTACCTTAACATTAGCTTAACATTACCTTAACATTAGTTTAACATTATCTTAACATTACCTTAACACTAACTTAACATTAGCTTAACATTCAATCCTCATCGCTTCTCCTTTATGCTGAAGTGTTTTCCCTTCTATGTGGCCCAACTTGGCCTATTTTTTACTAGAAGGAAATACACTTCACAGCCACATACATTAACTGTCATGTTGTAAGACCAACACCCTTTTTTTCGCATGGATGTTCTTGCATAACACGCACATGCACGCAAACACGCACTCGCACACGCACACGCACACGCACACACACACACACACACAAATACAGGGTATTTACTTGCAGTGTTGCACATTGCAGTATTTCCCTATTAGAGTATGTTGACACTGCATGCCATTATGTGAAAATCAAGACAAAAGAAAAGAACACATAATGTTCTTTTTGTAGTTGTGAAAACGATCACTTCCCGTGTGGTCGCACCTGCATCGGCAGTGTGTTGAAGTTTTTTTTAAAGCTACTATCCCACGTTCACATGAACGAACGCCAAAAAAGAGTCATGCTATGCCAAGGACACCATAACTCCACCATATCTTTATAAACAACATAGAACTTGGCTGCTACTGTATATTAATGCTTAAAATATAGTATAAAGCACCTTTTGAAGGAACTATAAAAAATACAGTCTGTTGTACTCTTGCTTCTCCTCCCCCCAGGCCCCCCCTGCCGCCCACCACACTGTGGGCAAGCAAGTCAGGATCCAGGCCTCCCAGTCGACGGGGGACGTCAGCACCGGCTACCAGGCCCCGGAGGGGCCCCGGGGCAGGCACCTGTCCACCGGTGAGCAGGGGATGGGTTGGGAAGGGCAACTGTTGTTTAGCCTGTTAGCGGTTTGCTAAGGGTGCAAATGTTGGCACTCCTAACTAGCTCAATTAGTGCTGTTGTATAGCCTGTTAGCGGTTTGCTAGGTGTGGAGTCAGTCATTGTGCCAATGTTGTCGATCCTAGCCATCTCAGTTAGCGCTGTTGTTTAGCCTATAGTTCTCAAACTTGTTTGGCTTGTGTCAGTACACCAAAGCACTTTGATCATATAAAAGATACAGTATATTGCATGTCAAATGTGCTTCAAACCTGGAAAATAAATAATAATATATGGAAATGATTAAACAAGTAGTGCCTAGCCTTGCAATACGTCCTGATTTTGCCAGCTCCAATTGCATGTCGGCACAAGTATCGGTATGGAAACCAGCAATGCAACGGCGTTTGTTGCCCGCGTAGAGAATGATCGCTCCAGTCAGCGGCCAGGTGAAGCTTTGTGTTCTAGCTGATTTTATACCTTCTGATTGGGTGAGAAAACGTTACGTAGTTGAATTGTGTGTCAGGAGGTTGGATAGGAATGTATTGGCGCCTCCTTTATGACTATTAATGCTTTTGAATCGAGGGGTTCCTGTCTGACGGCGTCAACACCGTCGCTGGCGAGATTAGGGTGGTGTCATGAGTCACCCCCTTCCTCTATTGCTGTATTGTTTTGTTTGTGTTGTGATCGTGACCTCGTGTTCTCTCTCTACTGTATGTCTCGATGTCTCTCTCCCTATTTATCTCTCTCTCGCTGTCTTTCGCTCCATCTCTATCTTTCTCTCTCTATTTCTTTAACTCTCTCTAGTCTCTCGCTTCCTCTCTCTCTGACTCTCTCTTTCTCTCGCTTCCTTTCTCTCTCTCCAACTCTCTCACTCTCTCTCATACCCCCTCTCTCTCTCTCTATCTCTCTCTATCTCTCTCTCACCCCCCCCCCCCCCCTCTCGCCCTCTCTCTCTCAATTCTATTCAAATTAGCTTTATTAGCATGGCAGTTATTACAACAGTATTGCCAAAGCTAGAGGGCCGGTAGCCCTCAATAAGAACAACAATATTACAAACAATAGGACAAGTAGTCCCACAGTAATACCACCAGTGGTGATGACAATAAGAACAATAATCAGTCTGTATCATTTAAAGGACACAGTCAAAATAATAATAATAATAATAATAATAATAATAATAATAAGCCATAATCATCCAATAATAATAATCTCTCTCTCTCCCCCCCTCCCCCCCCTCTCTCTCTCTTGTTTTTCTGGCTTTCCCTCGTAGCCATG
>JAODUE010030371.1:0-21571 GCA_027564755.1 Amblyopsis hoosieri
GTGAAGCACTTTGTGTTACATGAATTTGTATGAAAAGTGCTATATAAATAAAGATTGATTGATTGATTGATTGAATGCAGTCAGAATAGTGTTTAGCAAATTACACCGTTTTGATCACAAAGGTCAGGTAGTGTATTTGATAAGTCAAATTGTCCTTTAATCAAAGCTCCAGTTGGCGTTATAGGTTTTCATCAGAAGTCAAGATGTCCCTGTCAACACACACAAGCCCAAAGAACCCAATGCATTCATATACAGTACATACACTTAAAACATCACTGAAAATAAGAAGAATTTTGTTCTTCACAGAATACTGTTTTGTACTGAATGTTCAACATAGATGTGACAGATGAACTTGCTGTAGATGTTAAGTGTAATAACAATAATCATCCAGCTGTCAGTTGCTGTCTTTCTGCTGCTGACCAGTAACACATGACATGGACAGACTCCTTCAAAGCGATCTATGTTTGGGTAAAGGAGGAAAAGTGTGAATTGGCAATACTGGTGCTTTCAGAAATCGAAAAAGTCAACAAGGCTATTGCTGCCATGCTAAAATCTTACTGGCACTCCTATTATTAGGGTGATGTCTTCGTTCTAAGATGTAAGCCCTCTGGCATTTCGTCTGTTGTTCTTATCGCCAACAACCCTGTAGTCTTGTGCTCTGATTCACTGAGAAGCTTAATGGTGAGATGCCAAATGCATTGTCTGACTACCATTCTGCAATAATTTCTCATTAGAACTACTCTAATTTGTCTATGGCGCATTCTCAGCATTAACAGAAAAGCATCATTAAAGTGAAGCTCCATGTGATCCCTGTAATTGTCTGTGCGCCAATATCGGCCTAATATGTGGCATGACCCCTCCATAATGGACGGGTAAAGGTGGGACAAGTTTGTCCTGCGAAGGCCTTTTAAAACTCAGTGGTGGAGATCTGGGTGACCTCGGACTGCAGTTCCTGCTGGACCCTTCGGGCTCGAGATCCTCTGGGAAACCGCTCCATTCCTAGTCATGCCGGATTCTTCCCCGCCTCCGAGGGAGCGCACACCGACAGGGGCTCCCTTGTGGCGTTGCACCCTCTGGTCAGAGCACCCTGGTTGACCTGCACCCGGCAGGGCATGCAGAAGTCCCTGAAGCACCTCTTAAAGTTCTCGTCCAGGAAGGCGTACAGGACGGGGTTGAGGCTGCTGTTGGTGTAGCCCAGGGCGATGCACAGGTGCCAGCTGGCGATCACGAAGGGGTTCCTGGTGTCAATCTCCACCAGGGTCTTGACGATGATGAAGATGTGGATGGGCGTCCAGCAGACGATGAAGGCGGCCACCACCACCAAGACCATGCGAGTGATGCGCCGCATGTTGCGGTCCTTCTCCTTGGAGCCCGACAGCAGGCGGACGCCGCGCAGGCGCAGGATCATCAGGCCGTAGCAGATGGTGATGACCAGCACGGGCACCACGAACGCAAAGATGAACACGCAGATTTTGGTGATCGTGTCCCAATACCAGTCAGGCTCGGGGAACTTCAGCATGCAGATGATTTTGTCTGCGGACGGATGTGTGAAGAGACAATGACACAATCCAGTAAACCACACCATACATTGTTTACAGACATTCTGGAAATATAGTTTGTGTGAGTGACTACTTCAAGAACAAGCATTTTATCGACAGAGCAAACGAGGGCGGTTTTTAGACTACTTAGAACTTCTTACGCCCTCTGGTGGCCAACCCAGATAATACCAGATTATGTAATCCACTGTAACAGAACTGCAAATGCAAAGGCTTTCCTGAATTGGTTGTAGTATTAACCATGACTGTATTTCTGTATGACTGTTTCATGACTGTATTTCCAAATGTAATGTAAATAGTAAACAGACTGTAGACAGTATTTAAACAGTAATGATATGATTACAAAGGGACATCCCATAATACAGCAAAGAAAGTAGCGTAAAACCATTTGCACTCACTCCTGTCTACCTCCTTCGTCACAGCCATGACCATGATGGGTATGCCAATGGCTGAAGACAGCACCCAGATGAGAACATTGATCATCTTGGCCTTGACGGGCGTTCTGAACTCCAGTGCCCTCACAGGGTGACACACGGCAATGTAGCGGTCCACGCTCATCATGGTGAGGGTAAAGATGCTGGTGAACATGTTGTAGTAGTCAATGGCGATGACCACTTTGCACAGGACCTCCCCGAATGGCCAGGTCTTCATGAGGTACTTGGCGCTCTGGAAGGGCAGTGTGCTGGTAGCCAAGGCGTCAGCTAGGGCCAAGTTGAATATGTAGATATTGGTGGCCGTCTTCATCTTAGTGTATCTGGTTGTTTGTTGAAGAACAGAGGTTGTTTTACAGTTAGTTGCAGCGGTCTTGTTCATGGGATATAGTGTGCATGGTGCTAATGGTCTCATATTATAGATATGTGGAGCACAGCGCATATAATGCACATTGTGGTGATCTTAGGTCTTAGTTCATTTTATAGTGTGGAAATTGGTGTAGACTTGTTAATCACTGTTGCTGTAGTAGGACATTAACATTACAAAACCGTTTTAATTTGACCCTATTTGATTAATAATATTTATTATATACTTTTTTTAATTACTAATACCAGTGTTTTGGGTTCAGAAAATAATTAGGGTAATTAGGCATTGGTTGTCTCTATATATGCCCATGACACCAGCATATATTCAAACTGTGCAGTTCTTCCATGGTACACATCATTGCTGGAAATGCTTGTCTTTAATATTTAAATTTTTTCTGACTATGCTGCTATAGGCTTATTAATGATACGATCATATTAAGGCATACTGTAACAATATGTTCATACATCTGACTTCTAAATGGCAACTAGAGAAACTAAAAAGCCATCTTTCTAACATTTAATTGTTTATTGTTTTGGTATGTCATTAAAAAACTAGAGGGTGGTATTGACTTTTCTTTTAGCCACTATTCATAGAGACAATAATCCATGCTCAATGCAGAACAATGGATGGGTATGTCACAGTTTAATGCAGTGCAGACCCAAGAGACATAAATGCAAATCTTTAGTTGGTAGAGATGCAAATGAATGAGTTCATCACCTCAGTTGTACTGTAATTATTCAAATGTATAGACATGCTACTGTGTGGCGTTTTATATTTCATTGCCACAATATAATTGCCTAAGGTTTCAAAGTCAGGGGTTGGCAATAATTCATGCTTTATTTCCTATTTTCAAACCGTCATTTAAAGCCATGCTACTTTATCATGGGATTGGTAGAGCTGACTACAGGTTTTCCAAAATACAACCAATATAACATTAGAGTATTAGATATTAGAGTAGCACTGAAATAGCAATAAGATTTAGATATTAGCTGCAGAATATTTATTCTGTGTCTAAGAATACTGTGGAATAAAATGTAAGATTCACAGGTGAAATATGACTGCAAAGTCAGCATTAATCTGAATGCATGATATTCCAGGCACAGAATTTATAAAATGACTGAGAATTAGAATGAGTCCATTGACAGCGGTTAAAAATCAGTATTAAAGTTTTGTGGTAACTCATAGATCACCTGTATGCTGCTGGCTGTACTGCACTGATTCGAACGCTCTCTACGCTTTTATATCCTTGTACGTTACAGGGAGGGGTATGCTGTATACATGTATAGTCCCTTGTTTCTGTCTCACCGACAACAGAGGAATTTTAAAATACAATTTAATGGTCTAACGCCACAATTATTTTATTTTTTATTGTACTTGCCACTATTAGTTAATCAACTCAATGAAAAAACAATTTGGCTAAAGGCTAACATAACCAAATTCTTGTTCCACCTTTATGGGAAGTCTGACTACAGTCAGGGCATTGTATTGATTCTTCCTCTTCTAATCTGATATGACAGGGTAGGATCACAAATAAACCTTGCTATACTCTACCATCTGACTCATTTCAGATAACAAAAGCCACGGTTAATGGACTGAGTACTGTACTACATGTAGAATGCAAATGAACCAAAGCAGTATTGCATTGTTGGAAATTTGTCTGCGCTTTAATATACTGTACATATCAACCCCAGGATAATTATTGTCCTCAACAAATAGAAAGTTGTAGGATTTGTGTCAGAAATTATTGGCCAGTTATTGTGAAACTATATGGGATATGTGAGGAGCCAAATTAACCATGAATAGAACTCTGTATGACTCTCTTATATTCGGCTCAGCATAGCACAAGGCAACATATAGTATGAAATGTTTCATATGAATTATTTGCTTTCTCCCCAAACTGTTTTCCAGCAATATTTGCACAATACGCCTATAGAAATTAATACAATCGATGCTCCTCCATGGCATTATAATATCATGTTAACAGACCTTTAATTGTGTGAATTTTATTTCGCACCTGCTACTGATTAGCCATAAAGACTGTGAATACTTTTTTGGTTCAATGGCCTGTGTTTGACACATTAAACCCAATTAGCCTGCCTTAATTATGAAATTCAGAAGTGGAGAATGCTTTTCCCATTACAATATTTAATGTAAATGGTCTTAATGGCAATGATAATAGCAGAAATCTGCTTTCTATTTAAAGAATACAAGGGACATATTTATTCTCTTCCCCCCCACCACTCCACTCTTTTCATTCACACACACATACACACACACACACACACACGCACACACACACACACACACACACACACACAGACGAATATGAGTAGAGACAAGCAGCAAGACAAGGTTAATGTGTTGACTCAGCCTGTAAAATGTCCAGACTGACACACACACACACACACACGCATGAAAAACTTTAGACTTAATATACGGTCCTCTGTTCTTCAAAGTGAGTCATACTATTGTCATCTCTGCCGGCCTGGCTTTTGCCACACTATTAGTGCATTGGACCGCTTCAGTTGATGTCCCTGCATTCCCCGCAGCAGCGCGTTGTCAGAGAATGTAAAGGTTATCGCCATAGAAGAGCCCTGTTCTCCGTGTTCTCCCTGGGCACTAACCCATGGAGCGCACGTGAGTTGGGTGGCTGGCCACTTGATTCTGCCACATTACACGCACCGTTGTGTAACTGCTCTAGGTGTACTGACATAGGCCTGGGTGGGAGGGGGGGCAGTGTCATGCTGAACGCACCCCAGGAGCCATGGAGGGCTTCTGTTTGCTGGTGCACGTCGGTGGAGAGAGGCTCTCCCCTGAGATGATGCAAGTGTCAGCCACATCTCAGCGTGCATTAAGAGGGCTCGTCTCCTGAGCACCCGTGCACACTAAACTGTGCGTGCATGTTTACTGTAAGTGTGAGTGTGTGTCCCGCTGCTGTGAAGGTTTGTGTGTGTGTGTTTTATCTGTGTGTGTGTGTGAAATGTATTTCTGCTCTGCATGTGTATTTGGCACGGTTTAGTTCAAAGTGAATAAAAGTGTGTGTGTGTGTGTGTGTGTGTTCTAATGTTGATCTCACTGCATTGTCCATCATAGTGCATAAACACTTTGCCTGTGTCAGATCATATGACCAGCTCTTCTTGCCCTCTTTCACAAACACCACTTCCTGCTCACATTCAGCACTTTAGTCTATACCATGACCACAACACTACCACCATCTCTCCCTCGCCCTGTGCCATTGTCAACCCCCTCTCTCTCTCTCTCTCTCTCTCTCTCTCTCTCTCTCTCTCTCTCTCTCACTCTGGCACTTAGCTGTGAATTCAGGAAATATACTTGTTTTAATATCCAAAGTCTCGCCACTTGCAGAGATGGACCAGCTCCTGAATATTTCCGCTTTGAAAATGGCACTTCTGTCTCTTTCCTGTTCACACGCCAAATACCCGTGTAAAGATTTGAATCCCCTCCGAATGTAGCTGATGATTTGGACTGATAAATGTGCTATTGGTTTACTGGAGGCCGCCAACAGCCATTTCCTACCCTCTGTCTGATTTCACTCTGCTGCAGCATGAAAATAGCAACATCTTGGATCTATTCCACCTCTGCTCATTTAGTCTAATAACTACAGTAATTAGTACATGCTTAAAGTGAGATTAAGAGAAACACAAAAGGAGCATTAATGCAGTTATTAAAACACTATTCATATAATAAGGCAAACATACTAATGCAATGCTGCACTTTATCAATGATGCACAGGGTTGGGGTGAAACAGCATCAACATGCAATTGGTTTAAAATCACACTGCCCTAAAGCCCTCCGAGAGACATATCTGATGCATGCGTTGATTTGTGACTATGTTTAATGACTGATGATAATGTCATTGATTTATGAGAGCCATTTACTCTCTCTGGTTTTAATAAATCAGATTGCACAGATGAGATATATTGATCCATAGCTGGCTCCCTAAACAGGCTAACATTAAACTGAATTTAAACTGAAGATTATAGCAGCTCAAATATTGATTTGCTGCTCCATGCATTGATTTGGCATAGTGTTAAAACATCCTACAATCCCAAGTAAATAAATAATTTCCTGGCACTGTAGTAAAGGCTGTTTCAGATGTGACACATTCTCAGTTGTTGATTTTGTAGATATGTATGTGTGCAGAATACACCAAACATATCCATGCATCAGGCAGAAAACATCTTGACAAACATTATGCCCAGGCACAGTTTAATTTAAAGTGAATAAAGGTGTGTGTGTGTGTGTGTGTGTGTGTGTGTGTGTGTGCATGCCACTTGCATAAGAGTGTGTGTGTGAGAGAGAGAGAGAGAGAGAGAGAGAGAGAGAGAGAGAGAGAGAGAGAGAGAGAGAGAGAGAGAGAGAGTGACTTAAAACCGTTTACAGTAATATATCAGTGCATGGGTTAAATCACCACAAGCCTCATACTGGATGAACGGATCTCGGGTTACTGGCTTTTACACTTATACATGGCTTAATTGTGTGGGCGCACAAGTATGTCCACAGTGCAATAAGCTACAGTACACATGCTGCATGACATTTATGAATGCAACACCGACATAGCATACATAGTATACCTATTGCACATATAATTATAACGTGCGTAATGTTTGCACTCGGGCATAGAGTGGCGGTGCTTTAGCGAACGCTTACCTGACCACGCCGTACATCACCAGTACGTTGCCTAGGAGTCCCACCACACAAATGACGGAGTAGAGAGCCGTGATGGATATGGCTATTATAATACCCCCGGTGCTCCTCATCGGACTCTGTTGTTCCGTGATATTATGTACGTTGCTCACGAAGCCCATCTCATCATCGGGAAAGGTGACATTGAACGGGATCACGGAGTAAAGGTCGGAGAGATCAGCGCCAGGAACCGTGTACGTCTCCATATTGCGCGGCTGCGTCGCTGTCCACTCGCTCGGGGTGCTGAAAACTTTACACCCGCCTCCAGAAGAAAACAGGACGGCCACTCAGGCAAACATGAATGTAATTGTTTGTAAATTCGTTTTCCAAAAACATACAGAGCGTTCTAATTGCAAGTGCGCAAATGTGTAGCGAAACTTTCCGGAGAGAAAACTACAATAAAAAATAAACTGCGACAAATCTCAGGAGAGTGTGTCGTTTGATGCCTGTTTCACTCCGCGTAAAATGAAAATATTGTCCTCATGACAACAGTTGTCTTTCCTCAGTCTGGTGTAGGCTGTCTCGCCAAGATCCCTCGCCTCATGCCCCTTGCGTTTTAACCGTGCGTCGACGTCAACACTGCGCATGCTCTACAGACAGAAAAAATCAACTGTCAGCAAACAGTATGGAAAAAAGGCGCCGTCAGGTAGATGATTACTAGGCCTACTTGTAGCCTATTTAGTTTAACCCTCGTACATAGGCCTAGGCTATATCTTACATCCTCGAAGATTGTAGGTTATCCGTGGACTGTGTACATCCACTTGTTTGTGTTATTAGACTGGGTATATAGGCTGTATACTATATAAGGTGGCCTACTTTTTGAAATAGCCTACAAATAGGCTATGTAGATCTCCCTATTTAAATATCTAATAAGGAAAATTAAAGGAGCGTGATGCTTGCTCTATAATCTGGTCCAAACAATAATATTTCTGATAGGCCGGACAAATAGATATGCATGTTCAACGGTCAGTCGGGCAACTGGCCTCAGTTATGTATGGTTTCAGGACTTTAAGACTTTAATAAAACAGTCTACAGTGTGAATGTATAAGTGAAATATGATGATATGATGTGCAATATTAAAATGGTCTATGTGGTTTAAAACCCTCAGGGTTTAAATGTTATGTAGCCTATGACTAATATTAATTTGAATCAAACTAATTAAATAAATTCTACGTGTAGACTAAAGAATGTAGAATGTTGCTATTGTTAAATAGGCCTATATATTATGTATTTGTGTCTATTTGTCAATTATTTTTTCGATTGGTGATGGAGAGGGATCGGAAGTTCAGAGGAGGCATGAGAACATGCACGCTCGAGTTGGCTAAGCAGCTTTTGGATACAACTAAGAAAAGTTAGTAGAGGTTTCCGTTAAAGAGCAGTAGAGAGTAAACTAAGATGAGGAGCTGCCATGAACATTTTCAGAGGACACATGAATGATCACTCTAGTCGAGAAGAGAGGTCAGATTGAGTGGAAAAGCAATTAAACAACTCTTTCAAAGTAGATCATTTGGATTAGGCTATGATAGGCCCTATTATTGATTTGCAATGTGGTCATATTTTCTTTATTTTCATGATATTCATCTGTAATTTGCCTCTTGGTTTGTTGCAGTGAAGTGGTCCATTGCAGTAGGCTACAGTGATGTGCCATACCTGCACAATGAGAAGATGGAAGAAGATTATGGCTGAACATCTTATCCACAAAAGGCAATAGGTCCAGTTAATTATACAAACTTGAGAAGCATGTTTGAGTCAAGTGTGTGAGTTAGGGTTATAGTAATCATTCAATAATTCTCTGCATGGCGTACTCTTACAAAGAGAATATCTAGCCCTGTTTACACAACTTGGCTGAAGTACCATTTGACAAGGCTATATATCTAAAAGGTAAATATGCAAATCACAAACATAGCAGTCTGTCCTGTCATGGTCCTGTGATTGATCAAGCTAAGTCAAGCCCTCAGGGAAATAGCCTACTATATGGTAAATGTCTCTCATGGTGGGGGGTAATGCTTTATTGATCCTGCATGGCGGGTCCACTCACTGGCACATCAGCTGTTGATCTGCTGATAAGCCCTCAGGGGAGAAAAGCCAGCAGATATATTAGATGTATATTCTAGATGTGGACACCTCAGTGATTAAGAAGGGTCATTAAATGGCCAATATGTACCATGGTTGAATATTACAGCACAGTCATGAACCCTGTGCACTTGTGACTCACTTAGCAGCGCCCTCTGGCATTCACTGTGTCCGATCTCACGCAAGTTGAAGGCTTCCAGTGCCGCGTCTGAATCAATGGCTTACAAAAACTGTTTTGTCCGACCAATGCTTTGACACTTGCACATTGCTCTAGTCGAGATAAAGGACAAATATGGATGTGTATGCAGTTTATGGTGCTGTGGATGTTTCAAATCAATGTCCCTTGATTGTCACCTTCTTCCTTGCTCTCGATCAAAAGCCGCTGTTAATGCAGAATGTCACTGAGTAAATAAAGTAAGCCAACATTATTTTTATAAAACCAGATAAAAATCACAAATAATGCTTCACAATAAAATGAAATACATAAAAAAAGAATATAAAGGAATAGCATAGATACATAAATCAGACAGCCGTAACAACCCTCATTTAACTAAAAGACTGTTTGAATAACTGAGTCTTCAATTGCTTTTTAAAAGAGTCAACAGAATGTACGCTTTGTAAAAAGGGAGGCAGTGCATTAGGCGCAACTGCTTGGAATGATCGGCCCCTCTGGTCCGAAAATGAGTGTGGGAAACCACTAACAACCTTTGACCTGACGTCCTAAATACGAGTTGGAGAATGAAGCTGCATGATGTAATGAGGAGCTTGTCTGTGTAAGGCTCTAAAAGTATAACCTGACATGCCAAATGGATTGTTAGTCACAAGTCCATCTGGGGAGCCATCCATTAAACTGTGTGTAAAGGGCAGGCACCTTCAAAGAACTTGGCAGTTGATTGGATGAACCATCTGGCCGTTTTTGCTAAACCCTGCCCATATAGCTATTAACACGACGCTGATTGGTAAGTTCAGTTGCTACTGGGACATATTCAAAATGATAGGCTTTCCAGACTGATTCTTGCGACAAAATGTAACTGAAACTACTAAAAGTAAGGCCCAGAATTGTAAAATTAATTCCAAAATGTACTGGTGTAGTGAAGTGATGCTAGAACAAGTGCGCTCTTTACCGCTAACTCCTCACCAAGTGCCGAGGTGCCCCTGAGTGAGACACCCAACCCTAACTGCTGCTGGTGGTCAGGTGGCGCATTGCATGGCTGACATCACCATCAGTGTATGAATTTGTGTGAATGGGTGAATATTATGAGGCGATACTGTAAAGCACTTTGAGTGGCTGGAAGGTTAGAAAACCCCTATATACTGTAAATGCAATCCATTTTCCATCCAGATGGCATATTTTGTAATCCTGATGCAGTGCTCTGCTTCCTCTGGTGTTAGCAAACCTAACTCTTCATTACTTTAATGGATAATGACCTCCATGATGGATTAATCACATTGCATGGCATTGGCCCTGTGCAGCCCTCCCCAGCAAACGGAATGAAAAAGTGGCGTTAGAAGGCTTGTCTCGGTCAGCCCCCACGATGGCAGAAAATCGTACTCGTACGATCTCACTACTCAGCAAGCGTTGCGGCTGTCTCGATCCTGAAGGTAATGTTTTACCTGGCCCTCTCTCTGTGACCGTGTGCAATTAAGACATCTCGTACTGGACGTCTGACATCAGCGACATATGGTACAATACAAATATCAAGAGCTGCTAAAATTCTCCACCTCTCTAAACTCTTCCTATCTATCAACTGTCACAATACAGTATACTGTATCAGCTTCAATACTGGGTCTGAATTATTGTGTTGTCATAGAAGTATTACTTGTGGCTTGAGGTCTCGTAATGCACGGCAGTTGTCTGTGTCGTGCGTGCAACAGACTTGTTAGGTACAAAGGGAGGACGATGCAGCAGATGAATTGGCAAAGGTTACAGTAGGAGACAGTATACCAAGTTTGTACAGTACTTTCACTCTGTGTGAGGAGCCTGACACGTGCAGGGGCTGGACAATGCAGATTAGCATTGTAAAGTTTACTGTAGTGTTTTCTGACATTGGCTATTATGAGACTTCATTGAGGTCATGTTTCATACAAACTGCTACTACTGTATATATCAGCATGCTTTGGAAATGTAAAGGCCACTAACATGATTTGGAGATATGAGACAGTACTGCAACCATTTAATTTCAGAAAAGCCTATAGTGCACTTATTATGTATTGTATATTTCAGCTTGGTAGGGTATACATGTGGACTACATTGATAGGTGGAATAATGGTATGTCACAATGTCACAATAGTGAAGTCACTACCATATAACACAATATATGTCAAATCAGGTTCTCCCATGTGGGGTCATAGGCTCAGCCACAGCATAAATGTGGAATGATTTGACTACATGTGTCTATGATTGCATATGTGTACTGAACATCTGTAACTCTGTAGCCTATTTGCTTTTGTCTTTCTGTCTGTGTGTGTGTGTGTGTGCGTGTGTGTACTGCATTTCATGCCTGTGTTTAGCAGCGCTCCATGAGATCAGACAGGCTGTGAACAGATGGTGGCCGAGCTTGGAGAGAAACATATTGTTTTGATAACATTTTCAATCAACCGTACACTCCCGGTGCTCCAAGCTGAACTGTAAAAGGTCTTATTATGAGATACTGCACATACATGCTGCACAGAATACAGGCTAAACCTTGCGCTCTTTTTATATGAAATAATACAAAAGTGTCTACTTGTTTTCGGTGTATAATGTTTTGAAGTTGATGTGTAAGAATCATTGATTTATTTATTGAAGTATTTATAGTAAATTCTACTGTTTTGGGCAGGATGTTACAGTATAATGTCGTGTGAACATGCACAAAGTCTATTACTGTAGTGTATTGCCTGAAACCACTTGAGAGGAATTGTTTATACCATTCTGGTTGAATGTGAATCCGACTAACACACACACACACACACACACATGCGCACACAGCACATGGCCAAAACTACACATAATTACACATCAATGTTATAGTGGGTTGTTTACTATCTAGTATTTAAAGTTTACATGTTTTTTTGGAAAATAAATGTTAAGTTAGAATAGCACTAATGGGATGCAATTTTGCCCTATCAACAATAAAGTAAATTAGGAAGGTGTCATGGATGAGTTCTTCTTCAAGATAAAATATAATCAAAGATAATAACCTCCCAATTGTTCCAATTACTGAGCGGTCATAATCTGTTCTCGTTCTAACATTATTTATTGTCATTTTTTAATCCCACATGAAAGTTATAAAAAAAAAGTTTTTCTATTATTGTATATACTGTGTATATATATATATATATATATATATACACACACACTGACTTTAATAGAGCAGTGCTCACACAAACAACACCTTTGTGTCAGTGTTTGAGAGAAAAACACTTTCCTTGTCATCTGGGCAGTACAGACTTTTGCTCAGGCAAGCACAGGTTGTAATATTGCAGAATTTTCCATTAGTTTTTCTACCTCTGGGGACCAGCTGTTCTAGTAGTTTAATATTATTTTTTTCTTGATACAAGTTAATATTCCACTCTGAATGAATAGTGGCTCGACCGAACATGTCTCCTCTCCATCAGGCCACATGCTTGGCAGGCCTGTCTCTCCCCAACGGTTGGCCAGCAGAAGGCAATGAGAGCCTTTTGGACAAGACTTCAAGGTCTTGGGATAACTGTGGGCAAGTCCTCTTGTCTAGCCACCATATGGGTGAAGAGGCTCTGCATAACCCTACCCTACCCACCCCAAACCTGGCTACACTGTTGGGATACTGATCAGCAACTGTACAGGGTTCGGCGCTTCAAACATAACAGTAAGATATTGGAAATGTGCCGATCTGGGCACACTAACACTATTTAGGCGAACCTTTAACCTTTAACCTTAAACGTTAGTGGTTGCAGAATGAAATGTTAAAGGTGTGCTAAGCGATTGTAAGCTAATACACCTTTTGTCAAAATTCTCTCGTCATTTATAGCTTCCCATTGTGAAAATATTCAGAAAATATTCTGGTGTTTCTACACAATCCTGGCTCTGTAAATTGCACCATGCGATATCCCAGCTTTAGCAATGCATGTCCAATTTGGAGGTGGAGCTTCTGAGGGAGCACCCTATGGCATTGAAGGGAGAGGTGTTTTTATTTTGATGAGTTCTAATGTCAACAATCTTTCTACAGCATTGCTTACAGCACCTTTATTTAATTCTGCAGAACAATTCGATGTCTTGGAAAGTTGCATAATGTATATACTTGCTGTTTTGTAACTAGAAAAACAGTCAAATATACCCGAATCATGAGGACATCATTTCCAACTGCATTTTAGATGATACAAACAAAGCAAGCAAGTATTGACCAGGGCTGTAGTACTCGAATCCGATCTCAAGATGCTTTTTTTATGTCTCGGTCTTGTGTTGGACTCGTTGGCATTTGTACTCGGACTTATCTCGGACTCGGCCATTGGATTCGCCAAATATTCTAATTGGACTCAATTTCAGGGTTTTTCCTGCATAGATAATTAATGCCCTCTGTTATTTAAAGTGTAAGAGTGTTTCTGTTACGGAGAAGGGAGTTGAAAAACATTGCCTGCCTACACCGCATTACAGTACCCCTCTATTACAGCAATTTAAAGCACACGTTGAACAGAAAGGGTAAGAATGGATCGTGGAAAAAAACTGCAGTTAAATAATATAACATTTTAATCTACATAAATATTAGCCCATTTAAATTATTACATTATTTCTGTGTTTGTTTCAACTACCATTCGGCTCCTTATACTTCCAAGGTCGGCTCATATGAGCTCTGTTTCAAGTTGTTTTTTCTCATTCGGTGAAGATCAACCTATCAACTTCAAAATCATCTCGAGAAATGTAAGATATAGGCCTAAACAAATCTCTGGAAATAAAAGCCTCACTTAACATTGATTAGCCTACATGTAGCACAGAACATAGATTACAGTAAATATTAGTCAAACATTCAACTTAAATAACTTTATAATAATTTACAATATTTTATGATAGACACTAGCCCACTTCCCTAAACTATTCTAGGATAGCCTAGAAATGCCATAAGGTGTAGTCTACAATTTATTGCTGTAGGCTACCTCCTCTGAGAAAAACAATGTAATACAGTCTGTGATTGTAAGAAAGTCACTATTCATACAGTATTACATCTGATTGTCAAGGGGACAAATTATGGGCTACAGGCATGATACACTAACCTACTAAAAGTTAGCTTTTTTTAAATAAGTAGTCTATCATTGACAATGCTTAATGTTGAGCCTTGTTTAAATTAGTCTCATTTGGATTCGGACTTGACTTGGACTCAAATGTCTTTGGACTCTGTCTTGACTTGGAGTCGACTGTCCTGGTCTTGAACTTGTCTTGGACTCAACACAGGTGGTCTTGACTACAGCCCTGGTATTGACAGAGCTTAAGAGAATAGACAATTGTGGTGGGGTGTGGTTATGTCAATGATTTCTCGAGCTAGAATTGCATAGCTAATTAAATATTGGAGATGGCAGGGCTTTCAAATGATTCAGTGTGCTGACATCTTTAAGTAAAAATTCAAGTTAATTGTGTGACAATCCCTAGTGTCTGCTTGGCTAATATTGAGATCAGGAACTAATCTGCTTTGTCCTTTGTGCCAGCATTTCCCATTCAACTGCTTCACAGTTCAGGAGACATGTCTCAGTCAAAAGTAAAGATAGGAGGAGTTAAGATTAAAGGATTGTTACACTCTTTTGGCCCTGTCTTAAATTCGGTGCAAAACAGCAAAAAGTGGCCCACGTGTATTTCCTAGTTCCAGACCGCAGTTATAACTTTCCCATCCTATGCCCACATTGTCTAAATAGCAAGTGCTGTTTAGACAATGCTGTGTTGGTCTAAACATGAGGTATGGTCTGGCGAATTGCTGGTGCATTTCTATCTTGAGGCAGCAGAAAGCGATTTAACAACAAAATCGTGGTCTAGGGCCCTATTTTAACCATCTAAGCGCACGGCCTAAAGCTCAAGGTGAAAAATGCATTTAGGGCATGCCCATATCCACTTTTGATTAACGGCAGATAAAATGGTTGCCAGGCACATTGTTCAGAAGGATTGTATTTAAGCATGCCTGCTTTAATAAAGGGAATGGGAGTTGACACTGATTTGATTATTGAATGTGACACCCAAAACACAACCGTGAATAATCAACAGAGTAAGTACAACCCTTTTGAACCATGCACCTGCCAGCAATGGCCGTTGTATCCACTGTTACTGTAGCAAAAGATTTGGACACGCCCTAAATGCAATTTGCGCCTTGCACTTTGTTTAGATCGTTAAAATAGGGCCCATGGAATCACAAGTCTTAATAACCTAATAGCATATATCCTCAGGGACAACATTATCATTTGTTAATTGTCTTTTTGTCTTTCAGTTAACAAGGAACAAAAAAACTTTTGTTGAAATGATTGAAGACTCAGGGGGATAGTTTCAATATTGATCTTAAACCTGCTTTTGTCAAGTTGTAATTTGAACTCGCAGGCAATCCCTTTGTCTTATGTCTCGCACCTTGCTTAAAGACCAGTGTAATGGCACTTTTTTCGAAATAACCAATGATGTCCTTCCATTAGTCAACTGTCTGAGAGATAATCGATTTGAAATTAATTCGAATGAGACATCCCTCCGATATTGATCAGGTGTTGGTGTAATATGTAAAACAGATGTGAAGTTCATGTGTTTGTGATTTATATTATTTTAAATATACTGTATAAGTGTGGGCTTGGTATAAGTTTCAGACCTTTGGCCATCCTTGTGGCCTTTCAGGTTGGCCTTGTAAATGCTCAGAGAGACCTTTTTGCTTTACTGAGCTCCAACTCCTGCCTTTAATCTTAGCTTCCTTTGGCACCTGGCAGTGACTGAGTCAGTCTGGGGCTAATGGCAGCTCAAACCCTGTTCGCTAATGAGACATCCCAGTGGGTGTTCTCTTGCTTCTCCACAACACAGCTATCACCAGAACCTCGATAGGTTCACTTGACAGCTTCCATTGCACTCGGTCACTATGCATAATAGGGATGTTAAATAGGCTATAGAGTATTGCTTGTCGCGCTGTTATCTTTCATGTAGAATATCTCACTGGATTGGCAAGCAGAGATTTAAACCTCTTCTGCTCTGTGCTTGCTTTTGAAGGGCAGTATAAAGCTATCAGATTGACTAGATAGACACAGACACACGCAAAGACAAAGAGACAAGCAGACATCAGAGGCATACATACATATTGTTATTCTGTAAATAATAGTAATAATAACAATAATAATAATCATATGTATTATTATTAAATATTAATAAAATAAAATAAAATAAAATGTTTGTTTGTGAGCAGATGAGCTATACTGTAATCATCTTTGCTCTTGTTAAATCCTCACTGCTCATGCCATGACCTAGCATTCAGCTAAAGATTGCATTATGGATAAATGGAAAATCAATAAATTCTCATTTACCCTTAAAAGGCCATTTGCTTTCAGCAAGTGACATACTGTGAGCTAATGTTAATAAAATGACGTTATTGGTACAGATCCCTGCTGAAACAGTGAAATGGGGATACAGGCATATTTTGTCAAAAAGACCACATCCAGTGGGTCACTTTCTCATTTTTCCATTCAAAGCACATGCATTGGACTGTTTTACTCCCTTGCTCGAAGATGTCAGGTTCATTATGCAACGCATTCTGTACACAAGACAGATGCCACCCATAAAGAGGCAATTAGATGAAATGTGAAAACGTCCTCCCAAATATCACATTAATTAGTGGCTTGCTTTGGCTCCCACACCTTAAAGCGGAGTTTCTGCCCCCATATGATTGATTCCTGTAGTGATTTTGTAATATTCAGGAAGCACATACACAAACTAAAGTCTTATTGCTAAGGTTTATTCCCAAGACTCCAGCTGTAATGGATAGTATGTAGTGTAATAAAGATTTACAATTTGACATTTAACCAATCATTTTATTGAGAAACAATATTGAGTTCCATTATTACAAGTAATTATGGGCCAGGTAGGGGATGGATACCTTGCTCATGTACAGTACTGTAACTGTATATTCCATTATTTAAAATTAAATTAAAAACAGACTGCATAACAATATAGGCAAATGGCAGAATGACTGTTAGGTTTAATATAGTTGTACTGTACACTAATGATGTACACTGATGATGCATATTTCATTGAGAAGTCGTTTTTGCATATCAGATAGTGAAAAAGAATTGGCATTATAAATATTAATCTCTTACATTATCAAAATTTCATTAGCTCATATCCAGATTTCCCTCTGGTTAAAAACAGTTATCTTAAAGTGTTCTAACTGATCACCGACTTTCCAAAGCAATTTAGTTACAGTCAGCAGGAGTTGGCGGGTAAACATGTAATTTAGGAGATAGTACAGACGTGTGTAGCTGTGGGATAAATACAGAGAAGAGTAAATATTGCTTTCTCGTTACTTGAGGAGGTTGTTTTGGATCAACTTTGCAAACTACTACAACAGGAAGCATGGAAAAAGATTTTCAGAGACTATAATTTAATGAGCACTTATGCATGTGCATAAGCACGTTTACGTGCATGTTTTGGGACACTACAAAACACACTCCAAGTGCTCCTCGAGTTTGTTTCCCTGAATGTATTCCTCACAGTTGATAAATTAACTGTTGCTCATTTATCACAAATAGTGGCACTTTAGAGTTATTTCCAAACTAATGAATCCTTTCTAATATTTTGTAAAAACATTAATCTGCTTTTTATGATTGATATATTCACATAGCTCTGTAATTGATTGATTGCTTAAGCTACAACTGCAGTATACAGTATAAGGTTTTATGTTTTTATGCTGACGGTATGAGTTATTACCCTTCCATAATCGATAACTTATCCTTTCATTATTAACCGACAATATAAAATAATCAGTTTTATATTATCATTTCAATTTCCTGAATTGAGTTGAAGCAGTGGGGCTTCTAGTATGTTCTTGTATGGTACCCTGGGCAAAGCCCTCCTTCAGTACCCCAAACTAACAATAATCGTGTCCCTAAAAGTATAGAACTATAAACATACTGTATATACAATCTTCTATACAAACATGAAGTGAAAACAATTCTAGCATATATGCACACATACATGTTATTGTACATGTGCACTTGTGTATATGTGCACACACCTGAAACATTCTGCAGGTTGGAAGCAAATGGGTCTTCATCCTCATCCTCAGGCAGTATTCAAGCACAATTAAAGATAGGCCTACATGCCATTATACATTGTTTATTAAACTTTTACAATAGGAACCAAATTAACAATGCAACATCCATGGTTAATATGTAAGGCACCCAAAAATATAGAAAATATAGAAGTTTTTAAGTTAGCCTACAACATTGGACATTCCCCTCACTGAGCTCAAAAATAAATAATGTCTTAGTTAGGTTCTAATTGTTTTATAATAATGTCTTAGCAAGCAACAGCATTAGCAACATAACAAACATACTGTACTACCGTGGGCTTCCAGTGGGAAGACCTGTCCTGAGGTAACGTCAACCTTCTCCCCCAAACGCTTTTGTCATATGGAAATTGAAGTTGTCATGAATGATGCCCCCGCCCTACAGTATAGCTTGGTGTAACCACAAGACCCAATATTCTCATTGTCAACATGGTCTGGACACACTCCCTAGTCGTTGCCAGGTGGTCTTAGACCTATGGTAAATGTTTCAATTATTGGACAGCGTTAAACAAATTGGCTCTACCACCATTTTGGAAACATGCTTGACTTCAACATCATCTCACTAACCCACCCTGATTGGTCCGCCAGCAGGGTTGCTGTGGAAATGCATATGCGTAAAAAATCAATAAATCTATAGCCTAAGGGATGTGAGATTTGCCATCATACGCAAAATTACTCAGAATATGCAGTCATGTATGTAAGTATGTAGGCTAAGTGCATTCATGAACTCTTTTGTGCTGTTCAAGACACTTCAAAATGTCACGTCATGACGACATACAGTAAGCATGCTCAGATCCGCAACACACACTTTCTTTTACAGGGTGGCTGGGAAAAACTGCTACCTAATTGGCCAGATGGTCATTCCCACCACCCAAAGTGACTCATTCAGTGTGAAAATAGCGTGCATTTCTGAGTACTTTATGTTTTTTTGTGTGTTTGTTTTGTACTTGAGATTATGAGACAAATAATAATGATTAAACTAATAACTAATAAAAAATATTGCATGAAACCTTTGATTATCCAGTATTGGGAGCATAAGAGCATGTTTTCTAAATCACAAACCCTCTTGTATTATTAATTTGCATGTCACTGCTTTTCTTGGTTGCTTGTTGCCAGATTTAATGTATTAGCGGTGGTAGGTTTTTGTAATTACTTTTTTGGGTAAGAAGGCAGGCTTGCAGATTGCATGCCTCAATGATGTTTGGCCCTTGCTTGCCTTTAGTGATTAATAATGACCTGGAGCGTTTTGTGGAATTGTTTTTTGAATGACTCTATTTATATTGTGCAGTGGCACATTTCTGGGTTGTGATTGGTTATATGCTGCATGTGTATGCCCTATGATTAGCCTCTATTTATCCATTGCTGGGGTGTAACCCAAAGTGTCCCTTGCACTATATAGTTTACAATCACCCTACCCCAACCCATTTAGCTACTCATCATCACCACCATAGTGACAGAGTGACAATAACTACACTTTAACATTTTAATTTGATGACTTAAGAGCGTATTGAGTGTACCGCTGAAAACCAGCCAGATCCTGGGGTGATTTTTTAATGGATATGACGTGTACTGTTTTCAGCCAATAAAATGCAGATTTGTATAAAAACTGGAATTTTAGATGCATTTTAGAATGCAGTGATCATCTATTTTTAGAGCAAATAGATGATCATGCCTGCTGCTTTGTAATTTGTATTTTGTAATATGACAAATAGACATGGATTCTGTACAACATATTTTTGTTGTTTGTTATGGTACAATGTAACATCTTGGTTTCTATTAAAATTAACTTAATGTTAATGAGCCCCCTCCCCTCTCAGCCCCTCCCCTCACTCAGCTCCTTGACATTTTTCAAATTGTAGTGGGTGGAGTCAAGTTCAGCTCTTTTTTTTTTTTTTGCTTTATTATATTTCCAAGTAATACAACAATAGCACAAAACATTACAATCAAGTTTCAATCAGAATAAATCAATAAACATATATCAAAGACAGTGAGGCAATTTCTGTTTATGAATGAAACATTTTGCATATAAAACAAAAACAATTCATATTGTATTCTAGAGGTTTGTTTGTAGGATTATAATAATAAAAAATGATAAATTTCAGGTAAAATGAATGAGTAACATTATGATGATCAAAAAGATAACAATTTAGATTAGTTAAAAATGCTTTATGCCGGGTACACACTACACGACTTTTTTGTCTTTCACCATTGTTACCATGTCAGATTAGACGAACATTGTGCGATAAATTCTTGACGTGTCGTGGCAGGGAGACTGGCAACACTACACGTATGACACCGACCGATCACAGTATGCTGTCGTTCACGACCTGGCGCAAGATCATGTGTCATCGGGGAGGAGGGGTCAAGAAGTTGTCAATCATAGTTCGCGGTGGCGCCCGGTCAAGTATTTGTCAATCATGGCTACACAAGCAACCGTTGTGTGTGATGCTGGGGATTTTATGATCAGAAAAAAATAAAGAAAGAAAGAAAGGAAAATGTCGAGTGTGGACCTGTTCCTGGGTGTCACGAAGAGGACAGTATGGGCTGTCTATCCTTCAAAGGGAACTTGAGGTAAGTAACGTATTGATATGACACGGGTATAGTTGCCACTGTTCGACAAAGTGCTCCTCTGTTTCATGTGTCCATGTGAGAGCTAGTGTAGCATCCGTCCTTTTCTTCGCCATATTTACATAGTCCGCTGGAGAGCATCCTGCCATCTTATTGGTTAACGTGAAGGAATATGTCGGAGCACCTCGTAGGGGATGTCAAACTAGGCGAGAAAATAAAAAAAATTCTAAGATGTTAGTCTTTTCGTTGGAACACCGTGAGGCGTCGCAGACGGCTCGTAGCCTATCTTAGAATATGAGTAACGACGCCTGTCATCGCTCCAGACGAGCCACGTTCTGTCCTGACACTGAAAATGTGTCGGTCACGACAAAATCGGGTCAAAGTCGGCCTGAAATCGTGTAGTGTGCACTCGGCATTAATCTTCTCACAGTCAAAAAATAAATGTACCAGTGTTTCCTCTACAAAACTACAGAAAGAACATTTATTTTCGATATCAGCATATTTGAATAAGATATCATTTACAGGGTATATCTTATAAAGAATCTTACATTTTTTTTCAATCGCTAACAAGCGTTTGTCCAAACAGTTGTCAAATTTTCAAAACTCTAAACACAATTAGCACAGCAT
>JAODUE010030381.1:0-21571 GCA_027564755.1 Amblyopsis hoosieri
CTGGCACGAAGACACGCCCGCCGAGCTGGCGGTTTGGACACTATAGAGGGCTTGGCGACAGCTCGTCAGCGACTGAGTGATTTGCGAGTTGAACACGTCGGCGGTGTGAACGCAGGGTGAGCGACTTGGCGTTTATGTGTGATGTAACGGAGCACCTCAACGCCCAGAATGTAAAACTCCAGGGTCGAAGGCAGCTGATAACAGAAATGTGAGACATAGTTAAGGCGTTTCAAATGAAGCGTCGTCTATGGGAAGGTCAGCCGCGCCAAGATAACTTGTCTCACTTTCCAACGTGCCAGTCAGTCAGTGATACAGTCACCACATTCCCTACCAAGGTGTATGCTGGCAAACTCGGCACACTCAAATATGAATTCAGCAGGAGACTTGATTATTTTGACTCAAATATTCAACCTTGATCTGTTTGCATATCCATTTGCAATTGATGTCAACACTGCACCTGAGCACATGCAGTTGGAACTCATTGAATTGCAATGTAACGGTGCTCTGAAGACCCAGTACCAGTCTGTTGGAGCTGCTGAGTTTGCACTTCTACTCCCTGAATCCATGCCACAGCTTCGCCTTCATGCTGCACGCATCATGTCTATGTTTGGGAGCACCTACTTGTAACAGATGTTCTCTGTAATGAAACTGAACAAAACATCCCACAGATCCTGCCTCACAGACCAGCATGTGGTCTCGGTATTGAAAGTGGCCATGGCTCAGGACATTAAGCCTAGAATAGACTATATCATTTCTAAGAAACGGTGCAGAGTGTCTGGTAAGAGTTAAAACATGTTCAGGAGTATAAATGACATACTATTTTGCTTTATTAATCAATACTGGTAAGACCATATTTGTCATTTTGATACAAAAAAAAGTTTGTTCATCTTATTATAAATATCACTATTTTGTTTCATTAATGAGGTGGTAATACTGTATTTGTTATTTTGTTAAAAAATGTAGTCTTCTTCTGTACAAACTGTTTAATTGTGCAGTTTCAAAAACATTGTTAAGCATGTAGTTCTCACGTATTGGTTGTAAGAATTACCCAAAAACATGGTTTGTTTTTAACAGTTACTACAAAGTTCAGCCTACATACTGAATATTTCTTCAATAAAAAAATATGAATTGTAATTAATGTCTGGCCCCTGGTATTATTCACAAACCACACAATGGCCCTCGGTTAGTTTGAATTTGACACATCTGCCTAGTTTCCCTTCGTGACTATAACCAATGAATACTAATAGGTGTGTGACACTGAACAGATTGGTAGACTCGTCTAATTGCAAAGAAAAGCTAGATTTTTTTCGCTCTCTCAATCAGCTGAATTTTGATGTCATAACCTATGTAATTTATGCATTTGGACATAGTATCATTTGAGAGGGGTATTTGCTTTAGTGCAGATGCTATCTTATCGCCATGCATTGCGCTTGTCATTGCAATTGCCGCAGGGAGGATAAGGCTTTTGGCAATTGTGTGTGGCTTTTGCACTTTTGCAATCAGGTGGGCAACTTTGTATGAAGCTAGGGCTTTGGCAGGTAATGTAGCCTGCCCATGAAATGCAGTCGTTTGCCCAAGCAGTGCAGTTTCCTTTCTCTGGAAGAATTGTACGGGTTTATGAAGGTGATCTGGATGTCGAGTTTCAAGATGTTTTAAACTCTCGTTATCCAGAACATCTCCGCAAAGTACACACTGTGGGTGGTCCATTTCTTTTTTTACTTTGCATGTGAATCCATACATGATGCATTCTTTCTGATAGTGCCGATGCTTAGGTGGGTCCTTTTTTCTCTCGGCGGCGGCATTATGCAGGTCTATTCCATCTGAGGATGCTGGCGTTCAAACATTAGACCTCGTACACTGCAAGCTTATCTCTGTTTTCTTGAAAAGCCACCGATCCATTTTTCCAGGCTAGCAAATATTGTAGTAGGCTAACTGTTTTGATTTCATTAAGAAGGCGCGAAAGATTTGCCAAGATTTGTGTCATAGCAATTGGATACATCGTATGATCGGTCTGACATGCTAATAGAAATGCTCTAAAATTTGCATATATGAATAATAACAACGGCCTAATAATGCACGACAGGTTTGAACTTAATTTAAAACTTAATTTGTTTTCTAGTGTCTTTTTCAATAGACTACATTTGGACAGGAAATATCGTAGGCTACATCTTGCGACCCCCAACAAGTATATGGCGACCCCCACGGGGGTCGCGACCCACAGTTTAAGAGAGGCTGCCTTGGGTGATGGTTAAATTTATTTTTACATTATGATTAAATGTGTAACTATTTAGGGCTGGCCCCAAATATTCGATTATTTGGGTATTCGTTCATTGGGTATGTATTCGATTTACATATTGGGATTAGAGTATTTTAATTTTCGTTTTTTCACAATATGCATGCATGTTTTCCAATTAATCCCTACTGTCTCCATATAAACCCACATGTTGAAATGTAATTTCCTGCCATACACTGTCAACAACACATTTGATTGCAATTGACTCGGTTTGTAAGAAGAGAGCGGGGCTATTCATTCAACACACTCTTATTGGCTAATACAGGAGGTATATGCTATTTGACAGCTCTGACTGGCTCAATTGACGTGTCAGTCAAAGTGCATGGCTATGTTTACATGTGTACTCACTGAAGCTAGGAATCGAAGATTACATCTGTTATACTTCGTAATTGTAGTTGAGTGTTTATTTATTTTTTATTTTTTTGAGAGAGAGTATTCGAATACTCGTTCGGAAATACCATCACGTATTCGAAACCTGTAAAATGGTATTTGGGACAGCCCTATAACTATTAGTTTATACAATTTTATGTTTACATGCTTACTTACATATGGTTAAAACGTGGTTGTTTAATGAATTAACTAGTAACATTTTTTTTTTTTTTTTGGTCTTGGTTTCTATTAACTGCTATATATGTTAATATTCATTAATGTTTTATTTTTTAAATTTTCTTAGTTTTGTGTGTGTGTAGTTGTGTGCTTATGTATGTTATCTATGTATGTCTGTATGTGCTTATGTATGTATTTTCTGTCTTATGTAGGACCCCCTTGAAAAGGAGATGATACATCTCAAGGGGTTTATCCTATTGAATAAACTTGTCACACATTATGTAGGTCACATTGAAGGTGGAAAAACTTCTGACATGATTTATCTTTGTCTCATTCTTTTACATCACAAAAACCTGGCATTTCAACAGGGGTGTGTAGACTTTTTATATCCACTGTAGGCCTATTGGACATTATGTTCTCATAACTTACAAGTTAGATTAATTAATATTCATATGAAAGATATAAGATAATGGATCGTATCTGATACCAGGGTCGGACTCGGACTGAAAAACGGCCTGGGACTTTGAAGCGACCGGCCCGAGAACCATCTAGAGTAGACCTTGTTGGCAAATACAAAAGCTGACTGTCACTTGGCTTGGGTTGCAACATAGGCCTGTGTGTTATGTCTTTTACATTTGACAGCAAAGCTTGGAGTGTTCATCTCATTTTTTCCACATGCATCTATCTGCCTGCCCTGCACTCGATTTATCTGGATAAGAAACTAAAATGAAAAAAATATCTTATACCCCACCTTGCAATCGATTTGATTGTGTGAAAACTCTTGGGCCAATCAGATCTCTGCATAAACAAGGATCAGTCTAAGATAGGAGGGTCCGCTCGTATCTCCCCTCAATATTTTATATATAAAGTATTAGTTTGGCCCAATCTTACAAACACACAGAGTAGGGCTCCACAATTAATCGATCTCGATTACGATTTTGGCTTTAACGATTAAATGAACATGTTCGACTGCGATATTGATGTTTAAAATACGTGCTCTGCTCATAGAAAACTCTGCTATGTATCAAATCAAGCGCTTCCTAGTCACCCGCGAACAGCAGCCGATTTGGCTTTGCGCGCACCGTCCAACAACAGCATGTGGATGTACAAAACATTCCTGGATGTTGCGAGGCAGCAGTCCGAGTAGAAAAGTAATAGAAAGTATGGATGTTACGAGAACCGATACTTCGGTACCAAGTCGATGCCAAAATTCTGAAAACATGACGATACTCGTTTCTGTACAGTACCGTAGGTATCGGATATCCAACCTGGACCCGTACGGTACCATGGAAGTGTAGCTGCAGCTCTGCCTCCACTCGCCGAAAAGAAAAACTGCAAGGCTACTTTGCGTTCCAGGTGGTTTATCAAGGTCTAATACATTCACAAAAAACGGCACCGTAAACTATGCAAACGGTGCCTTCAAACTTTCCAGCCATAGCTTCCATCTTACTGGTTGAGTAAAAAGTTAACAGTTCCGCTATTGTCATGTGACATCATTGGTTCGTTGATAAACATAATCGCCTGGCGAAAGCGAAACTAAATCAGCCTGGAAGCGAATAAAATATGTTGGATACTTTCACCAGTAGAGGTCCTCATCGAGCACTGATTTGAAAAGCTTTGAGTAACGAACCCATTTCCGATACAATTGTGGCGAAACTCCATTGATTCAGAAATGCTTCACCTGCCAATCACCATCGCAGGCTATTCAGTAGTAACCATGTCATTCAGTCAGTACTCTTAACAGTACAGAATTCGGTACCCAACCCTAGTGCTGATGCATTGAAAACTGCTTGTAGAATGCTGGTGCTTACATTGACTTAAGGACAGTTCGTTTTTTTTTTCCCCACTTCATCACACCGTCAGCTTATATCATGGTTCCGACAGACTCTGGCTGAAATGGTCAAATTGTTTATTGGAAATGTGAAATCCGCCGGACCATCAAATAGCCTGGCAGATGCCATACACGTCCCTTGGCAACCCTCACGCTGTACTGTGTTGTGTGCCCAGCGTAACTGTAAAATGGACACCCAGGTATGTGTCTCTTAACACCACGTGCTCCTGTGTCTCACGCAGGACTGACTTCATGGCTGATCCCATCGGAGGCAGTGCGGTGGGCCGGCCGCTGCTATTTGCCACGGAGGAGCGCCGGGCCGTGCACTCCTGGTCCCGCATATCCACGGCAGGCCAGAGCGTCCTGCTGGAGGCGCTGCAGATCCTGAGCCCCACCTCACGCTCGCTGTCTGAATCTCAGGAGCTGATGTCCTTCCTGCAGGAGCTGCAGGGGGAGGGCCACCGGCCCACTGTGCTGCGCAGCAAGGACGTGTATGGCTACCGGTCCTGCATGAGCCAGCTGCTGCCGCCTACCGTGGTCAAGCCGCTGCAGGAGAGGAGCCAGAGACCCACGGCCAAACGGAGAGGCAGGAGGCCCACCGTCAAGAAGAAGGAGGTGCACCCCTCCTGGACCAGCTCGGAGAAGGGCAATCCCCGGATCAAAGGCACCCTGCCCCTGGTGCTGCTGGACAGCAGGACGTCCTCTGGGAGCCTGTGGGCAGCGCCCCCGCAGCAATGCCTCAGGTTGACCAACATCCAGGGCGCGTCCGGTGGCCACACCGCCCGGCTCCAAGTCCAGGCCAACTGGGCGACAGAGCCGCTGGTGCCGCTACAATCCCAGATAGCCCCCTCGTTGTCGGGCATCCCGGCCCAGCCGTGGCAGGATGCGGGCACAGCCGTGGCCTTGTTCAGCCAGCGCTCTCTGTCCTGCCCCATCCGCCTGGACGGCATCCTTATAGGAGACTCTGCTCCCGTCCTGTACTCGCAGGGCAGGGCGCTGGTGCACACAAACACAGAACTCACCAGCAACGGCTGGAGGGGCGGACCTGGAGGCCAACGGCCGCCCCATATCCATAGAGATGCCAGCGGCCCTCCGGTGGGCCAGAGGAGCTCCTGCAGGGAGAGGAATGGTCTGAGATCCAAGATCATCAAGGTGGATGATTCGCGCTCAGTGGACGAGGCTCGCAGGAAAGCCCAGAAGATCCTGCAGGTCAACCTGTCCCCTGTCATCCAGATCCAGCCTGTTGTTTTCAGAGATGTGAGACTCCTGAATGGCTCACAGGACCCGCCGCATCACTAGTCCAGGATGGACTAGGCTCAGCATCAGCGCTACCAGCTTCTGCTAGTGATCAGCTGCCCAGACGGACAGGCAGCTCCGTCTCAGCTCAACAGCCAACCGTTTTCTGGCAAGCTCAGTGGAGAACCAGGATGAATCTTTGTGCTGCAGGGTAGTTTAGCCTTATTTACAGGTAATCTTTGTAAAGAACCCCTGCCTGGACATCTCGTTCTGTTTGGATTAACTTTGCGGTAGAATATTCAAAGTTGATATCTACTGTTATGCTCAAAACGTGGTGTGCTACCAAGGTTTTTGTTCCGGTTTTAGGGGCTTGTTGAACAGGGCTGAGCTGTCTGTCTTCAGAACCGGACTCTGATTTTCAAAGACATTTTGATGAGCAGTTGGATGGTGCTGTTGTAGCCTTCACAATACGGAATCACCACGAGTGAATTGTTACCCTGTCATCTATAGAATATGGTTAATTTAAATTTATGCTCTTGAAATTTGTCATGAAGTAATTTCAGACATTGACTGAGAATTTCTTCCTCTGTGGTATCATGATAGCAGCGCTCCCCTTTCAAGACGGAGTTAGTGTGCCAAACTTTTTTTTGTGTTTTTTTTTTTTGTTTTGTTGTTGTTTTTATCCCTGAATTTGTTTCAACTGCAAAATTGTTTGTTATAATTGCCCAGTTTTGTCCTGCATTCCAAAAACCACAAGCTCAATCAACACTGGTTTAAAGTATCTAGCTGAATGGAGAAAATCTGGGTGATCCTAGCTGTAGCACAAAGCCAAAAAATGCCTCCATCGAGAGTCACCAAGTTCTTGGATTCAGTTTCAGAATCGGCAATTTGAGAATCTCTTATTCATTCCGTAAGACTGTTACGTGATTTTATTTTCAAGAGGCTGGCTTTCCCTAACCAGGACAGGCTAGTTGTCAGCCTTGATGTCTGAATAATTTTCTAGTTCCCTTAACTTGTGTCTGTGCAAAACCTGTATAATATTGTATTTCCTACATAATCTTTACAAAAAAAGGAGAAAAAAAAACCTAAATAAAGATAATGAAAACTGTTTGGAGTCCTGAGAGACATTTGTCAGTCTCTTCAGTTGGAAGTTTGACTGGTACTATATTCAGTGTCAAGTATTACTTTGAACTACCTCTACCATGCCTGTCTTATGTAAAGTGGCTTAATTGCCATTTTCATACACTGGGATTCTAAAGTGCATTATCATGAAAATATTTATACATTTCATTATAAAGACAAACAGAATAAAAATAAAGACTTGAGGAATGGACCTCCTATGTCCGTGAACCTCGCAATTGCAAATCTAATTAATTTCAGAACAGATTTATTTGGTATTGCAATCGTGGGACAGAAGAGTGAATTGTGCTTGTGTTCCTGTGTGACTTTTATATATTTAAAAGTAGCACTTTTTAAATTCTGCTGATAAATAAACAAGAATGGCACTGATGGAGATATTCTACATGAGTGTGAGTGAGTTTTGAAAATGTTTTTTTTTTTGCCACATAGCTTTTCCTATCACACTGTTAGCTACATTTTAATATTGTTTAAAGGTGATCTATACATTATGTAAATATTAATTTAAATGTAACTATAGTGGAGTAATTACATCCGGAACACATGACATAACTGCGTTTTAATCCTAATCTAAGATCCTGATCTTGTTTTCATATCTGGCCCAGTCCTGGTATGTTTGTGTGTGTGTTTGGGTCCCACAGAGCATTTGTTTTGGAGATGCTGGTGCGCTTAGTGACATGCGCTTAGTGACATTAGTGAATACGTTGAAATCTAGAATTTAAATTTCTAATTTATTTTGGTTTATTTCTGAGCAAAATTACGATTTTTTTCTTTAATCAGTTTCGAGATCAGCATGTCACAAATATAAATGCAACATGGATTCAACAGACTTATGTTAACATAGCCAACATTTTCAAACAAAACAGAAATGATAGGTTAGCCACGGCAGCAGCACCATTG
This sequence comes from Amblyopsis hoosieri, assembly GCA_027564755.1. Classification (NCBI taxonomy): domain Eukaryota; kingdom Metazoa; phylum Chordata; class Actinopteri; order Percopsiformes; family Amblyopsidae; genus Amblyopsis; species Amblyopsis hoosieri. Next base: position 7,944 of record JAODUE010030381.1, read on the forward strand.
TGAACCTGTTAAAACCAGCGCCGGTGTTCTGACTCTTTATACCTGTCAAATTGTGCTTCCTCGACATACAGCGCATGCTCACAGCAGTTATTGCGTTATTTTCGTCATGCTTGAGACAGCGCCCAAAGATTTCTCCTATGTAATATGGATTTCTAGCTATACTGTTATTGCATGTTTTTAACAAATGTATAAGGCTTCTCTTCATTTTACTTGTAGAATATGATTCGGTTAACCTTACTTGCCAGATTGTAATTTAACATTTGTATATTTAATAAAAATGTACGTAATGTTAGCAAATTCCCACCATTAACTAAATTGGGCATATTTGTAGGCATACATCTACGTGTGCAATATATGCAACAATAAAAAGCCTTTTTATCACATTATACTGTGAGAGTTATAATTTTATGGGATCTTGGAAATGGGAACAATCAACACGTAATGTAGCAATTTTCGATAGGGCATGCACTACGGTAGCATTTTTCGACAAGGCGGTGTTCTGACTATTTATGCTGCTTTGAAGAAAAACGATATGTTGTTAATGGTGGGGAAACGATATTTAAGTTAATGGTAGGAATTGGTTAACATTATGTAAATTATTATATACATATTACAACCTGTCAAATGTTAACCGAATCGTTTTAAAAATGCCTTGTGTTAAAAATATGCAATAACTACTACTAGAAATCTAGATTACGTAGCACAAATCTATGGGCGTTGTCTCAAGATTGACAAAAATGACGCAATAACGACTGTGCGCATGCGCAGTATGGAAGGAAGCAGAATTCGATGGGTAGCATAGATAGCCATCGACACTGGTCACAACCATCATCATCAAAGAACACCAAAAATGTTCCCCCTGGTCTAAGTACAGAAGGAGAATTGCCATTGGAATGAATATCTGTATCTGTTTTCTCTTTAGGGGGAAATCTGAACCAGGACCCAGAAGGTAGGATCTGAATCTCGGGAGTGAAGTGGTGAGCACAGACTGATGAGATAAATGTATCCTTCCACACTTGTCCATAACACTGGACAGTGAAGTTCCTTTGCTGGGCGCCTATAGGATATGTATGCTGACTTTAACTATTTTAGATTGACTTGGCATTAACAGATTGCCATTTGCTACACTAGCAGATTACAGGAAATATAGACTCAAGTAGGATTGTTTCATAAAAGTAATTAAAGGGTCATATTAGTCTAATTAAAATGGAAGGAAACACAGTCATTGGCTGTTTTATTTTTTCTTTCCATAAAGCATCTCCTAGTTAAAATTCCACTTATTAAAGGTAAACTCAGCTATTGCAAGGTACATTTTAGATAATACATGTCAAATTCATCAAATATCTCCTTGCATTTCACTAGGTTACCGTTCTCTATGCTTGTTTAAAAAATAATCTGATACTTCTACACAGCCCTGGCTCCGTAAATAGGAACATAAACAAAGTGGCGAACATCTAGCTTGGCTCCGCCCGACTGCTCTCAGATCAATTTATTTAGGTGAGATTACAGTGTAGAAACCCTGATCACATTAGCCTTCGCGCAGCCATACTACTGGCGGCCCAATCAGCGTGGGTTAGTGAGATGACGTTGCAGTCAAGGGTGTATCAAAATGGTTGTAGAACGATCAAAACACTTGATCAAAACACTTGTAGCAACGCCGATTGGTTAAGCGCTGTCCAATAATTTCAAAATCTAACAGAGGTCTACGGCAAGTATGAGGGTACGACTGCAAACACTTCCCAATGGCGCGTGGCCAGATCTATTCACAAAGTGAATATGGTCTGTAAACGATCTTTAAGTTAATTGTGGGAATTGGTTAACATTATGTAAATTATTATATACAAATGTTAAATTACAATATTGCCACTGCTGTTTTGTCTCTTTTTTTTTCTCTTGGCCGTTGTCTTTAGTTTTCTTCTTCGTTCTTTATTTTGCCCAAGTCTAAATCTGTTATTTTATGTTAGTTAAGTATATTATTAGGTCTAGCATTGTTGATTTAATTGACAATTGTGTTGTATGTTCTATTTGATTTGTTGATTATATAAAACTGATTGTGTTTCTTTTGGTTGAAGTTGCAGTCAAGGCTATTGTTGGGAAGTGCACGGGATAGAGGCCCCTCCTTTTTTTCCGTGCCATTTGCATGCTGTGTGTACGTGATTTGTATAATATTTAAAATGTGTGTGTGTGTGCATGCTAAACTATAGAGGTCTTTTTGGTAGGGTGCTCCCCTAGTCTATCTCCCACTTTAGACCACGCTTTAGGTTTTGTTGTATTTGTTATATCATAATTGCTGTTATTGCATAATTGTTTCTTTTTCTGATTCTTTTGTTGTGTAATAAATGTAAAATCCTCTTTTTTATTTTATTTTTTAGATTAGACTCTTAAAGAGTCTAATCGGTGTCTGGGAACCTACTTGAGTTTAATCTGAAATAAAGTTACATAGTATTTCTTGGGTGTAAATCCCAAAGTGGTTACAGTACAGTAGTAATACAGTAGTTAAAATAATCACCAGATTAGCAAGACCTCTACCCCGCCGGTTACACATGCATATTGTTACCCTATGTAAATAACTGGAAACTGCTGATTTTCAATTCATGTTTACGCGTTAAAAGGCAAATATGATAATTTGAAACACTGTGCAATTATGATAGCATTGCAATACAACTGTGTCTTTCGAGTTCAATATCTGGAGGAGCATCGGTAGTTGTGGGTCTAATTACAGACTCAATATGGCAAAACAGTTCATTTAAAAACGTCTGTTCTTGTTCTGGGAAATGAATGCTAGTCCAGTGCCAAGATAACACCAGTCAAATGCTATCCCTAGGGTACGGCGTGGAGTTTCAAAATATAGTGATAACATTCCATCTTCAAGATCCATTTTCCCCTGTATAACTCTCTCCCACTTCACCACCAAAGCACCCCCTAAACATCACATTGCCTCCACTTTGCTGGCATCCACCAGATGATGTCAAGCACTCCATCATATTTTCATTTGGTATGCGTTTCACTAATGTACTATTTTGTCTGATTATAACCCATTTTTACAATATTTCTCTGTCCCTTTTTCTATTCTTTTGACCATTTAAATCTTTTAATTTCATTTGACAGAGCCTGAGGTATGTTATTTTCCTTGCAATCAACTTCAGTTGATTTTGTTTTATTTAATGAAGCTGCCAGGTGAGGAATTGTCTTGTCCCAGAGTTGACCTACCTGCATCCTTCAAGATGCCTTTTCCAACCTAATACTTGTAATTGTACTCCTTGTTAAGTAGCTTTGGATAAAAATGTATGCTAATTGACCGAACCTAAGTGTAAGGTACTTGGTTCTCAAACTAGAGACTAATGTATGTGCTGTAATGGAAAAATCAAAATTTGTGATGGGTTTTAATGTGTTCCCATGTGCCTTAAAATTAATGTGTATTGTATGTTTACAAAGAGAATGCATGATACACAGGAACTAGACTTTCCTCCCTAAGGTACCAAGGTTGCTAAGAGATTGCCCTCCTGTCTCCCAAGGACAAGTTGATTTAACAGTTGGTTTTCTCTTTAGCACAAATGTTTATCTTTTTTGGGAATAACAGTCATTCTTGCAGCGCATTACTTGCTAAAATTGGTATGTACATTTACATCACACATTCTCTGGAGTGCGCATTCAACATGAGAATTTGATGACTGCTGTGCCAATTTGCAAATGGTTTAATAAATGTTAAGAAAGGTAAATGTGCTTTTTATTGTCACATACATACATGTAGCTAAATTTGTTCTCTGCAACCCATCCTTCAAGGGAGCACTGGGCAGCCAGCCACTGCAGCGCCCGGAAACCAACTCCGGATAGGTAGAGGTCAGTGGTCAATGGCACTGACAGGAGAAGAAGACAGTCCACTGTGTGATTATTAAAGAATTTCTACAACACTTTATGTTTTTTTATAGCAGTTGTGCACTGGGGCCACCCACTCTTTCCTTTCTGGTTACTTCAGCTTCATGGCAATTTCTCACATGGAATCTAACTTAATTTCTCTTTCTTAACAAGAATAGCCTGAGATGTTTCAGAAGAAAGTTCTGTTTCTGGCCATTTTTAACCTGTAACCGACCCACAAAATAATACATTTCATTTAGGACGCCATTCAAAATACTCAAGGACATCTTGCATTGCAAACATAGATAGAAAACATTTGGCTGAGACATATTATAGTAATACACACTTGACCAAGGTAGAATATACATTGCAGAAACAAACACTCAAACCAAAAAGAACGGGGAAATATATACAAAATAAATAAAATAATACATGCTTGGAAGGGCAAGGGAGTCAAGTGACAGCGGAACAAAGGGTCAAATGTCAACCTTGAAGAGGTGGGTTTTGAGGAGATTAGCAAGCGAGGTGAATTTGGTGGAATGTCATATGTGCAGTGGAAGGGCGTTCCACAGTCTGGGGGCAGAGCAGCTGAAGGCTCGAACTCCCATAGTGGAGAGGTGGAATAGGGAAGTGCCAAGAAGACATGTAGCGGAGGAGCTAGGAGATCGAGAGGGAGTATATGGCAAGACAAGGTCAGAGGTAGGAGGGAGCAAGATTGTGGAAGGCCTTGTACAATATGTGAGAAGTAGAGTCTTGAATTTAATACGGAATAGTACAGGAAGCCATTAAAGTTGGATCTGAATTGGAGTGATGTGATCTGTTGTCCTTGTGTTTGTGAGGATTCTGGCAGCAGAGTTCTAAACTAGTTGGAGATGATTGATGAATTTGGTTGGGATGCCAGCGAGAAGAGAGTTGCAGTAATCCAGACGGGAAGTGACAAAGGCATGGATGAAGGTTTCAGAGCTTGAGTATGAGAGTGAAGAACAGAGTCTAGATATGTTTCAGAGGTGAAAGAAGTGCCTGGGTGAAGGTTTTGATGTGTGATTCAAAGGAGAGGGAGTTATCAAATGTGAAGCTAAGACTTTTCATGGTTGTTGACAGTGGGATAGGAAGACCGGCAATGGTAAGGCTGGGGTTGTCTTGTGTGGAGAGAGTGGATTTAGAGCCAATGAGCAGGACCTCTGTCTTGCTGTTGTTGAGTTTGAGGGCAGAGTCATCCAGCTCCGAATGTCCTGAAGGCAGTTGGTGAGGGACATAGAGGGGAGAAATGAGGTGGGTTTGGTTGAAATGTAGAGCTGGGTGTCGTCGGCCTAGCAGTGAAAGTCAGTGTTGTGGTGTCGCACGATCGTGCCCAAATGTAGGTGGTATATAATAAAGAGCAGAAGACCCAGTACTGAGCATTGAGGGACACCCAGTGAGACTGCTGCACATCGTGACTTGAGAGATTTTAGTTGGACAAATTGTTTGCGGCTAATTAGATATGAGCAAAACCAGAATAGCACAACTCCTGCAATACCAGCCAGACGTTCTAGGAGTGGGTAGGAAATAGTGTCGAAGGCTGCAGTCAGGATAAGAAGGATGAGGATGGATAGGAAACCGGAGTCAGCTGCCCGGAGTGCATTGGTGATTTTTAACCAGAGCTGTTTCGGTACTGTCTTTGGGATGGAGTCCAGGTTGAAATGGTTTGAGTAGGTTATTGGAGTTTAGGTGATTTATGAGTTGAGAGGGCTAAAATTGTTCCAAGTCAGCATTCCTTTTTAGTGGGGGGGTCACCGCTGCGATTTCATGGTGGGGGGTACAAAGCCAGTGGTGAGAGGAGTTAATAGTGTCAGTGAGCATGCAAGAGATGGAAGGAAAGCCTGTTTTGATGAGGCTAGTGGTCATGGGATCATGTTGGCATGTAGAGGTTTTAGATTTCAGGATGAGTTCAGTAATGGACTTTTCAGAGAAGCAGGAGGTAGAGTTTGAGGCCAATGATGTGTTCATCCAGGGCAGGTTCTCAGCAGGGGTGGATGGTGATTGTAGATAGAGGTGGATGTTTAGAATCATTTAATTGAATTAGTCCATAAAAGAATTGCACTATTCAGGCATGGGGTCAGGTGGGAGATATCAAGAGGTTTGAGTAGGTGTTTTACTTTAGAAAAAAGAACTTAAGGTTTTTTTGTATCAGAACTGGTCATATCAGAGTAGTAGGAAGATCTGTCTGTTGAGAGGGCAGTTTTGTATTTTGAGATTCTTCACAAGTCCTCTTGTACAGATGCTTAAGACACTGTCCAGCAGCCTTTAGCTGCCGTATTTCAGGGGTGTACCAGGGGCAGTGTGGGTGAAGGAGACTGAGTTTTGAGGGAAGCGAGGGTATCCGGAGAGGAGGAAAGGTCATTATAGTGAGTGGCAAGTTCCAGGTGGGACAGAAAAGTGGGACAGGGGTACCTGTCAATCACGCTCATGAGTTCAGTAGGATTAATGGTTTTTATATTTCGCTATATGTGCAGAACCACTTATATAGTTCTATTGCAGAACCCCGCAGGCCAAAGCACCTTTCTGTCATGCAGGAGTATGGCTCTATGGTACAGTTCCCTCTGTTGATAGACTGGCTTTACAAAATATAATATTTTGCCATAATCTATATAAAGCCTATATTTAACTACCCAATACGGGTTGATAGGCTATTTAATGAATATGTTGACGCATTGCATGCTTAAATACCTGCCTGGTCTGAAAACAACTCAAAGGTAATTCTCCTAATAAATGTTAGTCGTTTAGATATTGCTTCAATTTAATGTTTCTTCTGCGTAAATCAGAGATAAGTGGTGCTTTGCCTTTAAAAAATTGGAACCTGAAAAGCAGACCACCTTTGGGGCTGCACTGAGCAGGCTGTCTTGGCAAGTTTGTCAACGTCTGATCTGATCATCAAATAATAACAACCCGTTAACCTGCGCTATGCAGAACAGGACAAAATTATGTTGCTTTCTCTAGAATGCAGGCTATTGGCTTCCTATCACGGACAACACTGGTTTGACGAAATATCATATTTTGCTATCATATATTTAAATTAATGTAGGCCTACCTACTCTTGTCAGAAACAGAATATTGTTTAAAAACAACTCACAGATAATTATCTGCAACCTCCACTATGCTGCACTGCAAGTAAGATGACTCGATTAATGTAAAGCAAGTTAAGATTAATGCCGACCTTTGCTTGGAAATGATCGTACGCACAGATTTCTGTCATAAGCACGTTTCATAAATGAGGGCCAATAGCACTAAATTAACTAGCCTGTTTTGAAAATGTAATGAGTAGAAAGTACAGATATTTGTGTTAAAATGTAACCAGTAAAAGTTAAAAGTTGTTCGAAAAATAAACATTTGAGTAAATTACAGATACCTGAAAAAGCTTGAGAACAGTAGTATTTGTACTTTGTTACTAGGTTTATATTTCGTGTCATATCTTCAGAAAGGTAAAAGCTAGAAACAAACTGTTTTTTTCCTCATACTCCAGATATTCAGCCGAAGAGATCGATATGTCTTGTGTTCGTCAACAGGGCCCTCTCTTTAGACAAGAGGTAGAGCGGACCCCTGCTGTGCCCCTCTTGGCCCTGCTCCTGAGAACAGCTCTGGGACCAAGTCTTTGACTCCCTCTGACTCACTTGGGACATAACACCATGGAAGCTAACTTTATGATTGCTATATGGCCTGAGAATGACCGCACTGCCCCTTCCTTGTATACCTGAGACAGGCTTAAAAGAGAAACATCCTCTCACCCAAGCTAAATGATTGGCTGACATAATAAACTTTTTGTTCAACATTTGGAATAAAAACCTGAATTGATAAACCAAAGTAAACCACTCTTTATGTCATGTAGCCTTGTTATAGTATATGCTAAAGTACTAATTCACTTGAATAAATCTTTTTCAGGGGTGTGAAAAATGTGACTTAAAACTAATAAAATGTTTGGTTAAGAGCCAACGGTATGTGCTCTGGATGGGGGCAAGTCCAGGGATCATAAAACTCCACCCCCAAACATTCCAAACAATACATAAGTCCAACTTCATACAGTCGGTGTGTTCTTTCATCCCTATATGTAATTAAAGTTACATATTAGCAATACATTTGATTACCAATGGATTATCATCATCAGTGTGTGCGGCAGTTGTTTCATTACAAATAGCATGGCGGCAAAGGGAAAACTTTGGTCTATGGCAGAAGTGCAATGTTTATTGGAAATTAGGGCAGACAAGAGTATTCAGGAGCAACTGGATACAACACAAGAACTATCTACTTACTCGTGGGTATCAATGAACCACATGAGCAGTGTCGGCAAAAACTGAAAAAACGCCGTGCTCAGTATCTGAAGATACGGGATGCTGGTAGCTCGTCGGACAGTGTCCCGTTATGTCTGTCCACATCCTGAAACCAAAATTAGCCAACCTAATGTTTTGGTGTAAGCGTGCCCTGGCCCTGAATGTTAACTGCAGTTTGAGTGCAGCCCAGCAGGGGAGGGGGGACAATCGTGTTCGGGTACGTTTCAAGGCAACTGGGCCTAGTGTGAGTACACCCGTTACACCAACATTGACCATGTTGTTAATGTTCTCTGTTAATGTTTATTGCATATAAAAACATTTGTTTCCAGAGAATCTCTTATTTATGCCAACATTGACCACGGGACACTGTGCTGATAGAAAATAGTGTATGTATAGAAGACTGCTGTTAGTATTTTTGCTTTCCAAACATCAGGAATGTCCCCTAGTAGAGTTCTTGAGTGTATCCATCCATCCATCCATCTTCATCGGCTTATCTGTAGTCGGGTCGTGGGGGCAGCAGCTCCAGCAGGGGACCCCAAACTTCTCTTTCCCGAGCCACACTATCCAGCTGACTGGGGGATCCTGAGGCATTCCCAGACCAATGTGGAGACATAATCTCTCCACCTGGGTCTTCCCCGAGGCCTCTTCCCAGCTGGACGTGCCTGGAACACCTCCCTAGGGAGGCGCCCAGGGGGCATCCTTACCAGATGCCCGTACCACCTCAACTGGTTGTTGAGTGTAGTCTTGGTTAATGTTCAATGCATATACTTTAAAAACAGTTCTTTCAAGCGAATCTTATAATTATGCCATGATCATCAAAGGGATCATGGCATGCAGTTGCAGTTGTCAACTACAGTTTTTAGATTTTGGTTATACGGGCCCTTGCGGCTAACCGCGTTTGACATTGAAGTTTAAATCAGGCTTAACAACCAGCCAAATTTTTAAAGCTGCTAAGGCTGGGTTTTTTCAACCAGTCGGCAGCCAAGGAGCTGCCTTACACTGTGCGCGACAAACTAACTAACTTCAGAAAGGCAAAACTAGAGACGCTCCAACCAGGGCTGAGCAGGGCTGCAACGCCAGATAACCCAGCCATCAGTTGCTTCCCTTCAAAAAAACACGTTCTCACTTCCAACTCGTCAAAAATTGCAGCTTGGTCAATAGCCTTTCTCGTCAATTTTCGAAGCGTTCGAAAGCATTTGCGTCGTAGGAAGAAGACTTCGGCCATTGACTGTTGTGGCAAGGCTACGGGGTTACCACCACCGGTTTATTTTTAGCCATATGGGCATGCAATCTCAGCGCAAATATTAGCTCCTGGTTGTAGATAATTAATAAATATACAATCGAGACGTGTTGAAACGTAATTAGAGATTGCAGTCCATTTACCATTTAAGATGAACTAAAATGGTAATGAAAGCACATTTGGTACTGTAACCTACAAAACGTGATATACTCACACATTTTGTATAAAAAAAAATAAAATCACATTAGGCATAATTGAAAAAACAAAGTACTAAAATACAGTACAAAAGTGGAACTAAAAAAGGTTCAAAATATGCGGCTTCCCTTTAAATTAAAGTAATTGAGCAACGCCCAACAAATGCAGAAAACATTTGAAAATAGTTTGAGGACATTGCAAACATTTGAGTGAAAACGTATCGTTCAGTAAAAACGTACATTGAACATACAAACGTCTAGTCCACTGAACGCAGCCTGGCTCTGCGTGATGCCATCGGAGTATTACAGCCCATTCATTGGTCACATACGTACTTACGATATTTAACTGATATAAAATATTATATGAAAATGTAATATTGTATTATTCATATTTAGGATCAAAAGCTACGATCATCATTACTTCTCATACTATTCTTATAATAATACATCCATGATCATAACACATTACACATCGGTTTTCCGGCAGCGCCACGTTGTTCTTATCTGATTGGTTAAAAGTAGTGAAAGAGGCAGGGGCATTAACAGGACCCAGGATCACCTGGGTTGTACCATTGTTGTTTTGTGATGGAAATATAGGGGAGAATACATTTTCATTTTCCTTTTAAATCCTTATAATTTATCAAGAGGGCTCAGTCTGATTATTTATTGTAAAATGATCACTTAAATACAGATTTTTAATGAATATATGACATCAAAGTTGTATTTTTAAGCGAAACCTCTTAGAATGATATTTCGTCAGTTACCCTTGGGTACTCCAGATAGGCTCACATACACCACCAGATCCCAGAAACTGAACAAGAAATTCTTGTTATTGAATGTCACAGAAAGAAACTACGTGTCACTGGTGGCCCAGAGGGTTACAGAAATCTGTTTGGAATTAATTATATATTTCTCTGTGAGTTGTCATCACATTTGCATTTGCACTACTTATTTCTTATAGTCGTTATCTTAACTAGCTAGCAGGCTGGCTACCGTAGCACAAAAGTTTTCTTTATTGTTATTATAGGTTACAGTATATTGTTAGCTTTTAGTTTGCTTACTTAAACGGATGTAACATATTATGTTTTGTTAATTAATTTGTGCGTGTGTTTGTCTTTGGTAGCTAGAATAAGTTAAATGATCAGTCTGACATTAGCTTCCTGCTAACATCAAGCATCTTCATTCATTGATTCAGTGACACTGACAGATATAGATTGATACGGTAATGCATATAGCAGTATGTATGTAAAGCTTCTGAGGCAGCCAGACCTGCCATGTTATGCTGGTTTTGACAATATTGTTAATTTGTAACTGGTCTGGTTTTGATGGGTTGGAAAAAGGGATATGATGGGGCAAGGATTTACTGAAATTGGGGTTTCAGCCTTAGATGGGGTTAGCTCGTACGTGTAAAATTAATACAGTACGGCATTGGACACGTAATTTGGAACAAATCCATAATAAGATACAATTATGAACAAATAAAATAAGTCCAACTTTTTTACTATTTAGGTGTTTGTTTGGCCGACTGGAAGCATGAAGGCATTGATCCTAGTCGGAGGCTATGGCACACGACTCAGACCTCTAACGCTCAGTGTTCCCAAACCTCTGGTGGAATTCTGCAACAAACCCATTTTGCTTCACCAGGTTGAGGCTCTGGTCAAGGTACTAATGTCTCATCTCAGCTATATAAATACATATTTTTATTATTATTATCTTGTCTTGTGGGGCACAGTTATCAACATTTTGATATGGTAATATGTTTTATCTTGATGGGTAATAAAAATGTTATTGAAGAAGCCTGGTGTCATCAGACTAATTAAACTGTGTGTATATTCTGTAAATCCTCAGTTAATTTCCAACGTGCAAACTAAATGGCTCTTTACGCAACTTGTTGGTACAACGTAGTTGGCCAACAAACCCACCCAATATTAAATACAGTACATTAGATGGACATATCTGCCAGAGCAAATGACACCTGAGCTCTCAGATTCATCTGGATCCCCTAATATTATTGTATACATTTAATATATTAAATTTTTGTTATTATCTTAGTGAGTTATTTATCTTTGCACATACAACGTGGTTCATAGCTCTCATTCTCGGTCACAACTTAAAGGACACATATTTTTATGGGTCATGGGTCAAAATTAAATTCTCTTCCTAGTCCAGTCTAAAGTATGGATTTATTTAATATTGTTTGTGTGTGTGTAGGCTGGTGTGGACCATGTGGTCCTAGCGGTGAGCTACATGTCGGAGCTGCTGGAAAAAGAGATGAGACTGCAGGAGGAAAGAGTATGTACTTTACTAACTACACGTCAACTATCTAACCCAACAACATAACCAGAGGTGCAAAAGTCAGACTTCAGAAAGTAAAAGTACTGCAAGGTTTACCTTCCACATTTTCACTTAACCAGGTGATTTCAATTATTAGTCTCTGTCTATGCTTGCTGTCACGTTGGACAGTTGAAATGGTTAGATTAAAACTCTGCACAGGCTTTACACTTGCTGAACCTAGGTTTTACACCCCACCTATTGGTTTCGCGAGACCAACATGATCTCGCGAGCTTCAGTTTAATTTTGCTGTGAGAATCAGTCTGGAAAACCTAGGAATCATTTTGAATAAACGAATGAATGAACGAGTCGCAACTGAACTTTCCAATCAGCGTTGTGTTTATAGCTATATGTGTTGACAACGAAAACGACCAGATGGTTCATCTAATCAACTGCAAAGTATTTTTTTGAAAGTACCTGCCATTCACAAGCAGTTTCAATGTACTGCTCCCCAGATGGACTTGTGACAACAATTCCTCTGGCATGACTTAACTATAGTCTTAATTAAAGGCAGGGTCAGTCATTCTTGCTAACTTTGAGCTCAAATCAAAACAGTATCGCACCGCAGTTTTCCGTGGCGTCACATCACACATCGGAATGCATTGTGAAGCAAAGCATAGTGCTACGGCTTTGTTGATACGAGTGGTGTTCGCCACTTTGTTTATGTTGCTATATATACAGAGCCAGGGCTGTGTAGAAGTATCTGATTATTTTTTCAACATGCACAGAGAACGGTAAAATAGCAAAATGCGAGGAGATACAGTATATGTTGAATTTGCCAAACAGTGTATTATCTTACATTTAGCTTGCAAAAGCTGACTTTACCTTTTAACTAACCAGTACCACTGCTAACAAGCGAATAGTAAACATTGCTCATGTATGTTTAATTCAGCATTATTTACATTTAATTTCCTCCATTAACCTGAAAAGGTGCTAAAGTGAAATACTAGCCTAGTTTGGAAATGTGGAGATGTGTTGTAGAACTAGATCAGTTACCATGGCTGACGATATGCTTAAAATCATTCAACAATTTAGAGAAATTTAAATGTCTGAGACAAACATGTATGTCATACAAACATAGTTGTGCTTAATCTGGCTGTGGCAGATTAAGTACAGTTTCAAATATTGTCAATGACTGGACAGTTGGACCACCTTGAAACGTCAACTCAACAAACAAATCAAATCTGACAGTGATATTCTATCACTAGGTCATGGTGGTCTACTAAACAAAAGAACAGTGGTATGATATATGATGTGAGGTAATATATGATGTGTTTATTCTCCAGCTGGGTATAAGAATCTCTCTGTCTCATGAAGAAGAACCATTGGGCACAGGTGAGTTAAGAACCTACACAGTATAAGCACAATCACACCAGAGGGAGATTAGAGCATAACCATACTTCTCTGTGTTTCAGCGGGCCCACTGGCCCTGGCCAGGTCTCTGCTGTGTGAGGATGAGGAACCCTTCTTCGTCCTGAACTCTGACGTCATCTGTGACTTTCCTTTCAGGGAGCTGCTCGCCTTTCATACCAAACATGGCCAGCAAGGGACCATTGTGGTGAGAGAGACATACAATCAATAGTGAATTACAGTGTAACCCCATGTTGGGACAGTATGTTTTCCATACTGTCCCAACATGGGGTTACACTGTAATTCTAATACAAAAAAAAAAGTTTTTTGTAAATTATTTTCATCCTGTAATATATA
>JAODUE010030402.1:1836-21562 GCA_027564755.1 Amblyopsis hoosieri
GCACTATTATTACATAGCACTATTATTACATATCACTATTACATAGCACTATTATTACATAGCACTATTATTACATAGCACTAGTACATAGCACTATTATTACATAGCACTATTATTACATATCACTATTACATATCACTATTATTATATAGCACTATTATTACATAGCACTAGTACATAGCACTATTATTACATAGCACTATTGCATAGCACTATTATTACATAGCACTATTACATAGCATTACAGCACTGTTACAGAGCATTGTAGCACTATTACATAGCACTGTAGCACTACTGTATTATATAGCACTATTGCATAGCACTGTAGTACAACTACATAGCACTATAGCACTAAACAGCACTGTGGCACTATTACATATCATATAACACTATTACACAGCACTGTAGCACTATTACAGAGCATATAACACTATTACATAGCACTGTAGCACTATTACATAGCACTGTAGCACTACTGTATTATATAGCACTATTACAAAGCATATAACACTATTACATAGCATTGAGCACAAATATAAGCAAAACAGAACAAAAGTGGTGAATGTATTCAAATATGTATAGGTTGCTATTATTTTAAATATTTTGCCTTTTTATATTTGATCTTCTAAATGTGAGTTTGTGTGTTTAAGAGACAGAGAGAGAGAGAGAGAGAGATGACAACTACTGCTAGCCCAGTGTGACACTGAAGACAACCCCTATGTTGTAAATCAGGGGCCTGTCGTTCCCCTAACAGTCCTCCGCTCAATAAAGCTTTTGTTCCAGTGTGCTGGCCCTACATTCAAGCAGACACAATAACAGGGTGCTATTTGGTCATCTGCACAGGGGAAAGAGACTTTCCTCCGTCTGTCGCCAAGCTTATTCAGAGGAACACTGAAGTGAACATTAGAAGGTTACACTGAATGTTAAAGTGCATACACAGCCCATCAACAAGTACATTTGAATACATTTTAAGCACTACTTCAACCAAAGGTGATATTTAGATGATCAGTTACTCATGTCTCACAAGCAATATTGCTGGAATAAAAATGGTTGTACTCTAATTTTATATTTCTGTTATAAGATAATTGATATTTTCATCAATGGCATTATACCAGAACAATGTTTCAGCTCCATTCTCTATGAAAGGATTGTACACCCTTTTATCCTCCAGCATTCCAAGTTGTGACCTCACTCAATATCATGTTTGGGTGTAGTGTTGCTGTACTACAGCACACGTATTAGGAGTAGGTCAAACGTCCCCATTGCACTCACATTGCAGTCTTTTATCCAGGCACTGCTTTCTTCCTCTGTGATGTCCCCGTCAGTGGCGCTCTTCAGCAGGCTGTCAGCCTGTTCCTCCTGCCTATGAACCGCTGTCACACACTGGCTACTGAGGGACCTGTAGGTCTGCCACAGAGCCAGCAGAGCTTTGCCGCTCCTCAGCTGCTCTGAGATCTGCTCTAGCAAGCCGTTCCATCTGGGGAGTTGTAGAGAACAGGAGGAGTCGTGATATAAGAGGTGATGATGATGATGATAATAATAATAATACATTTTATTTCAAGACGCCTTTCAAGGACATCTTACATTGTAAATATAAAGATCTATATAAAACATTTGGTTAATATACAGTATATGATTATATATATTATTTGTATCTTGTAATGTAATATGTATGCTCCTGTTTTTAAAAACATGGCTGGAGCACAATGCACTCCCATAGTCAGGGGTTTATAGGAGCAGTAAACGAGTGTAAGCTTAAACACAAAAACAAAAACAATCCGGTGTTTCTGAGAGTATATGAGAACACAAAGTGTGTTCTTTCACCAGTTTGGATGGCAGAGCTTCACAGCTCTATGCACTAAAGCGAGAGGTGTTTTTTGTCTTTGATCAAATCGACATCGCTTACTCCACCATTAAGCCGCTGGTTATGCACACTACTGTCTGTCAAACCAGCTGCAGCTACCTGATGTTGACGCTGCACAGGGCGGTGTTGAGCGCGTCGCCCACCGACGGATGGCACTCTGTCAGCAGCCGGTGTGTGACGGAGCCCAACTTGCTGATACTGCTCTCCTGCTGGTCCAGCTCCTGCTGAAGGCTCTAGTGCAGGAGAGACAAGCATGGAGATGACAATGTGGCCGTAACACCACCACAAATGACCTGGGGTAGCACAGCACAATGTCCAGCTATGGTGGATGCTGAGACCAAAAGGGAACATTTTGATGTGAAAAGTGTGTGGAAGAGACCTGAAAGTCACACACAGACATTGTAATGAAAACATGTAGAGTATGTTATAATATATGTTTTAGTATCAGTTACAAAACGTGGCTAGACTTATTGAACATCGTTGTAGACAAAACAGAGGTGCATTATAATTCAGTGGACACGGTCAAACATATTCAAACAGGTTGCTGTTTGCGCTGAGTTTTCGTTGTGAACGTTTGTGAATACGCGCAAAAGAAGGAGGTGGTTCTTGGCAAACGCACGCTGACGCTGGACACAAATGGCTCAAATTTCAAGTTCAAAGCCAACGCGTTCACCACAAACACACATATTTGAACGCACCTCAGATATAGCTCCACAGCTCATGGCCATCCCCTCACACACGTGCACAGCACTAGTGACAAACACACACACACACACAAACAAAACGCCTCACCTCCAGACTCTCAACCTGCTGCTGTACGGCCTCCAGCGACCCGTTGAGGAGGCGGAGCCTGGACAGAGAGTACCTCCCCTCCATCAGGTAGCCGTTGATCTCCTCTGCCGCCAGCCGATACAACGACCACTGCTCCAACACCGATCGCAGACCCAGCTTCATCTGACTTATCTGTGATAGGCAGGCAACATTACCGCACTAGCTAGTATCATCTAGTTTCCATCTAGCATCGCTTTAGCATTGTGCTGCTGTTACTACGACAACACTATATAATGTAATTGTAATTGTAATTGTAATTGTTTGTTGAAACAAAGTATGACCACACAAAGTATATTGATCGTTTAACGTGTGATAAGGAGCACAGGCGCTGGGAGCTCACCATGTGATCCAGATTGGCCCAGGATTGGTTCAGTCCTTTCAGGGTCTCCATGACAACAGTGCAGGCCTCTCCTTTCTTGTCCTGAATGAGTGCGTTGCCTCTTTCCTGCGCCTTCTCCAGATCCTTCTCTTTCTCCTTCACCAACTGCTCCAACTCCTGCAAAGATGGACGAACATATGAAATATGTAAACATATACCACTACTACTACTGTTTATGTTGAAACAAAACAAAGTCTATAGTGGAGTGCAGAGCCATGTAGAAGAGAGAGTCGTGTCAACTCCGTCACTCCAATGGACCGTTTTTTTCTCAGCAATGGCGGATTGTGGAATCTTAAAACAGTTCCTGGAAGCTGCAAAAATATTAAAAGTACCCTAGAAATTATATTGTAAATGTCAATTGATGTATTTATTGACTAATAATTACCAAAATGTGCAGTTATGCATCTGTATTCATCAGTTCAAATTGCCCACCAAGCACTTCCTGGAACTGTTTGGCATCTCCGTGAACCATGCGACCGTTCTAGAGAGTTGGCACGACTCTCTTCTACATGGCTGTGGCGGAGTGCGACTTGTAATTGTGAATCAAAATGTCTGGCTGTTAACCTGACAGTCTTTGAGTGCGTTCTGCACCGATGCAACATCCTCTATCCTGTGTCTCTTCTTGAGTTTCTCCTCTTGCTGGATGAGCCAGGTTTTCAGGGCCTGCACTCCGTTCTCATGCTCCAGCCAACCTTCCAGTAGTCCTTCCAGTAGCTGAATCTGCTCAGAACCACAGAAATGCCCTCGTTCATTCTCGGGTCAACCACAAAGAAACAACGTGGCCAGGCAACGTCCCAACCAGAGGGAGGTCTACCTTCTCAGTGATGAGTCCCTGTAGTATCTGCCAGCGTCTGTTCATGGCGCCCAGCTTCTCTGCAAAGTCCGTTTTGTCGCTTCTCTTTCCTTCCACGTCCTGACTGCTGATCTGCAGCACTGATTGGTTGACGAAGTCTACGGTCAGCTGTTTGCAGGTCAGGTCTATACGGAAACCCTGTAGCATAGATAATCCACAACAACAACAAAGAAATAAAGCAAGTAAAAAGATCAGAACATAAAAAGCAGATAAAAAATTATACAATAGCCTCCAGGCATATTAATGATTAGTGATATTGATGATTTGGATTGTAGAAGCTTATAAAATATACTGTGTGTATATAAACACTGCACACGACTACATTGATCTACTCGATCCAACCAGCAGCAACTGTGTAGTACTACACCTTATACTTCTGAAGGAAGTCCTGGACCACCGCTGAGCCTAAGGCTCCCAAGATCTTGTTCTGGTCCTCGGTGATGATGTTCTCCATGAGCGAGATCCAGCTCATCAGCTCTGTGATGGCGTGGCGCGATGCCAGCTTCTCCATCTGCAACTGTAGTCCAAGTCCTTACATTAGTACTGAATACACAGAATGTCACCACTGCCTCAGTGTCTCTTCATTTACTTTTAATATCATGTATTTACATTTATTTGAAATACATTTTAATATATATATATGTTTACATATTAAAGTGTATCTAATTGTGCAGTGGTCTCTTAATTGTTTGCAGAGCTGTATATAATAATATACATAAATATAATATAATAATAATAATAATAATAAATCTGCTAGCACTGATCCCAGACCTGGTGGAGCTTCTCCTGCACCACGGGTATGCATGTCAACAGCTCCGCCCACTGAGTGTCCACCTGGGCAAGAGCTGACCTCAGACCAGCTGTGTCCACCCGCTTCAGCCTGAGGAGCTGGTTCCCTGTGCTGAGCACTGACGAGCGCAGGGACGACTTGGCATCCACTTCCTTGGAGAACTCCTGGCAGACGACAGTGAGGA
Source organism: Amblyopsis hoosieri (assembly GCA_027564755.1). Taxonomy (NCBI): domain Eukaryota; kingdom Metazoa; phylum Chordata; class Actinopteri; order Percopsiformes; family Amblyopsidae; genus Amblyopsis; species Amblyopsis hoosieri. The sequence goes on from JAODUE010030402.1 coordinate 6,738, forward strand.
AGTAGAATACCAGCCTGCTTTCTGTTGACGATGCCGTGCGTATATCACATAGAAACTGACCAGGAAGGCGTAAAGGTGGTCCCGTACGGTCTCCAGTTCCTGAGGCACCGTCACCGACTGAGTGGTCCAGAACTCCAGTCGGTCCAGTGCTGACCGCAACCACTGCCTCAGCTCGGCAGACTCGCGCTGGTACCTGTGGGTTGTACACGCATGATTATTACATTTGTTAATACATTCAAGTGCTGAGGCAGAAAGCATTCAAGGTAGGAGACCTTTCTCAAAGTTGACATTTTGAACATGTGCGAACTTACAAAAGGACAGACTTTAAAAGCAATTTAATTTAGCAGAAACAAACGTTGACAGCAGGTTAAGGGGGTGTTTGTTTCCAAGTGAAATGTGAGCCTGCAATGTGAGTAAGAGCTATATAAATGAACTTGACATGACAGAAACAAAATAACACACAAAAAAAAGTACAGGCAAGCGCACATGCTGACAGACAAACGAAACAAAGTGTCCGCCGACAAACATCCACGACGGACAGTTTCGGCGGCGGTCAGACCTGCTCCAGTGTTTGAGCGTCGCGTCGAGGCGCTGCAGCTCCTTGTTGACCTTGGTGGCGGAGGACAGCCAGTGGTCCCCCAGCTGGGTCAGCTGCTTCTCCAGGTCAGAGCAGCACACGGACAGCAGCAGCCTCTTGCCCTCCTCCAGCACCCGGTACAGCCGTGGCTGGTGCTCCGTCAGGCTGGCCTTCAGACACTGCAGTAGGTCGAGAGCACACGCTCACATACTGTACTGAACTGTATGTATCTATTCGTCATTACTAATGCGTGTACAGGTGACTTCTCGCTCGTTTGGTCGGACAGACGGTTCCCCCTCACAAGCTAAAGACCACAACATATATATATAAGATATTCTTCTTGAAACTGTGTATTGGAACACTACTGTATGCGCTTTTGGCTTGGTTTGTATATACCACAAATCGCAGGTAGAGAATTATCTTTGTGGTTTCTTGGGTGTTATATACAGTACGTATCTGTATGTTTTATACACGTACAATAAATGTTTATTTATACATTTATTTATAATTATTACATTTTACTTCACTTTAAATTCAATTCTATGTATTTATCAAATACAAACAGATAAGCTTTTTGTTGTGAAAACGCTTCTACTTTAGTTGTGATTTGTAGACATATACAACAACGTTTAAAACATACCATTAAGATAACCCACTACAGGCATGGTTTACATGACCATGCATGCTATGTACTGGTACACGCACTTCCCTGTGTTTACACAGTAATATACATACTGTGTATATATATATATATATGTCTGTGTGTGTGTGGTGACGTACCTGGTAGAGATCGATCCTGTCATTAAGTCTCTCCTCTGTCTCCTCCACCAGAGCCACCGTGGGGATGCTGCCCTCCACTGCCTCCAGTTGTCTACACAGAGCCTGGTAGTCCTCCACCAGTTTGCTCCACGACTGCAAGGAAGGAAGAGGATTGTGTGTACAGACGGTCACCATCATCGACATATCGCAGCCACACAGCCCGTTGACTGTGGTTTGCTCTGCTGTTATTCAACTGTTGGAAGAGTGCTACTGTACCTCCAGGGTGCCTTCCAGCTCAACCCCTCTTGTGTGTGCTTGTTTGAGGACGCTGTGGGCCAAAGCCATGGTCTCCTCCAGGGCCTGGGTCTCTCTCTGCACCACTAGGCCAGACACCTTGCTGTAGAAGGTCTGGGTCACGATCATGTGGCACTCCAGACCCTGAAAAAACTCCTGCAACGACACACAGAGAAGAAATTATGGGAAAAACTTTGCCCTGTTTGACAGGTAAGGTCTATAAAAACAAAAACAAAAATAAACGCAGTAAATTCAGTTTCAGAATACTTTATTTATCCCACAATGGCCAATTCAGTTTACAGTTCCTAGTGAACAAGACAGCATCCATAACATACTGTACATAATACACACAACAACAATATTCCAGCCTGTCAGCGATATCAGCAAAACATAAACGGACATCCAGCAGCAAGTGTACACCCTATACCAAATCCAGAACAATATACAGCATAATCATTTGACCTGGCCATGACTTGTCATATATGTTAACAAATAAAAGCCAACCAAGCACACAACACAACACTTACCTTGTGTTTGTCCAGCTGCATCTGGACCTCTATGACGGAGGCCACGGTCACCTTCTGGTCGGCGGCCATCTTGTCCTGAGCTGTGTCCACCAGGTCAGTGAGGTCGCAGAGGGCAGCCTCATACTGGGCCTTCAGAGACAGGCAGTGGTTCAGGCTGCTGCGCCTGGCGCCCACCATCAGGACCAGCTCCTCGTATGCATCCTGTTGACAGGTGAGGATAATGGATGACAGTCAATAACATGCTCATTTAGAGTTCATATACAATTCTGATATATAATATAATATTATAATATAATATAATAATAATAAAACAATACATAAATAAGACATTACAGTGCAATGATAGAGAGAAGACAGAAAGCAGTGAGAATCAGGCTCATCGAAGCAGAGCTGTCCCATCACCTGTAGTCTGGTAAGCTCTTGTTTGGAGATCTGGTCGGCCTGAAGTCCATCAGCCCGGGTCTTCAGCTCCGTCACCCTCTGTTCAAACTCTTTCAAGCCCTCCTCCACCTCTGATATGGCCTGAAACAGAAGGGTTGACGGTCAACAAACGACGGCGTTTCTCACGGAAGAGCTCTAGGGGATCCGGGGAATGTCGGCGTGTGTTTATCTGACCTCCATCAGCTTGGAGCCAGGTCGGTCCACAATGCCAGGCCTCCTCTGGAACAGCTGCTGTTTGGTGTCGTTCAGAGCTGTCGACAGCATCCTCATTTCATTCTGGCAGAGAAACATCAGCACGGTCAAATGTGACATTAGAAAGCACTAAACACACACACACACACACACACACACACACGCACACACACACACACACACTGTATGTATATAACACAATACATAATTCCACTACACCCGCCAGCAGATAATTATGTGTCACACACAAACTCTGGAACAGCTCTGGAAAAAAAAGAAAATAAGAGACCACTGCACAAATTTGAATATTAAAAATATAAAGAATACACAAACAAAAAAAACAATATTATTTTTATATAAAAAATAAAGTTAACCAGAGAAACTTGTGCAGTGATCTCTTAATATCTTCCAGAGCTGTGCATGTGACCAAACACATACAGTATATGCACAGTGTACAGTAGCCTATTCCTGAGCACACCACCCACACACACACACACACACACGCATGCATGCTGACAGCCTGCCCACACACCTGGAAGGTGGCGTGCACCTGCAGCCGGTCTCTCATGCTGTCACAGTGCTGCTCCAGGGTGGCGTCCAGCAGGCCCAGTCTCTCCTGGAGGCCATAGAGGGTGTCCTCCATCAGGCCCCGCTCCTCCCCGGCACACAGCCGGCCAGCGGCCCCGCCCAGGAGCTCCCTGCACCTCACCACCTGACCTGTGACCTCCCGCAGCTCTTTGCTCAGGCCCTGGGGAGCACCACCACACACACCACGAGACACGTCAGTCATACTGTACATCGGTGGGATTAAGCTAAACACATGGTATTTACCAAACACTATTGTTTTTTTAACGGAGGTACGAAAATGTACTCTCAAAATAGCATAACAAAGTATAAAGATATCATTACACATACAGACACGGAAATATAGCTTAAAATAATAGTATAATAGTATAATAGTATAGATATACTGTAAATACCAAACATAATATCTAAAAATACATATTACATTTAGGCAGAATATAATAAAGAATAAGTAGTAAAAATCTTCTGCAGTGGTCTCTTCATTTTTTTCTGCGGCTGTACATTAAAATGTATGCTCATCAATAAAATGTTTATTAAATTATACTGTATATTACATCCAAAATATTGAATGATACTTAAAATGTTTATTTAAAAAAATATTGAGAATTGAGAATATTGAAATATTTTACAGATCTATGTTGACAACCAGTGGTTCTCTAGAGCTCACTGAGTGACTTGTTGGTCCCCATACTGTAACAGTACAACACCAAGCATACCAACATGCTTGGTGTTGTTAAATGCACACAGGAGAAGCGGTTCCCCAGGCCCTGGGCTACAGCAGCCTCACCTCCAGGTGACAGAGCTGGGTCTCCATGTCCTCAGACAGCAGCACGGGGCCAGACAGCAGCTGGTTCTCTGCTGCATCCAGCCAGGCAGAGGCTGCGGAGACTGCAGCGTACAAGTCCTGCTGAACGCCTTCCTCCGCCATTGACGCCCCTTGTCTTCTGTCCCCACCTGCCGCCTGTGGAGACGTGCAGCAGGCCCCAACTCTTTAACAGGGGACTAGGTCACACTCTTAACATACATGTCAGGGGAAAGAAGACTTAACAATGCATCTGCTCCTATACATTCACTGACCAGGCCTTAACTCTTTAACAGGGGACTAGGTCACACTCTTAACATACATGTCAGGGGAAAGAAGACTTAACAATGCATCTGCTCCTATACATTCACTGACCAGGCCTTAACTCTTTAACAGGGGACTAGGTCACACTCTTAACATACATGTCAGGGGAAAGAAGACTTAAAAATGCATCTGCTCCTATCCATTCACTGAACTTGCTGATTCTAATTAACACAAATATTCTGCTTAGAGGATACTAATATATAATATAATTACATTCTTTGTACTGCTACTATATATTTTATCACCTCTTTACATGCTCATAATAATGTGTAATACAATACATCATGTGTAACACAACCTCTCAGGTTGAATGTAAACAGACATGTAGATCTAAATGGTACCTCTTGGACTATTCTCTGGTTGCAGGCCTCAAACAAAACTCTGGGTGAGCGGGGGTCTTGACTGGGCGTCTCTCCCTTTAGTACCACCCCAGGGCTGGACAGCCGAGACCTGTGCAGCACCTGGGTACACATGATGCAATGTTCAAGTGAAAAACTGAAAACCGTCAGGACTTCACTAAGACCACTAACTGCTAGTTAAACAATGGATCAACAAAATCAAAACAAAAAGTATACTTTTTAAAAACACGGAATTCTACAAAAGTTATTTATACTGTACATTCTGTTTCCATAGCATTGGAAATGTGTGCATTGTGTTAGCATGCATACTGGGCTGAGCTGGTCCTGTTCCAGGGAGTTTAGGGAGAGCTGTAGTTTAGTGCTCTGGTCCCGGTTTAGGTTCTCCCAGCGTTGCCTGAGCTGATCCAGCAGAGACACGGTATCTGGCTCCAACAACACCCCTCCTGGTATGGATACATCACTGTGCAGAGGAGGCGGAGAGATTATAAGACCCTTTCTGCATGGCCTTTTCTCCTAACTTTCTAACCCAAGTTATGTCTTGTCTTGGTCAAATAAACTAATGAATAAAGCTATTTAATCATCCCTTTGTGAATATGTGACAGACTTAAATTACAGACAAAAAAAATAGACACATTATACATCATTTTATGAAATACTTCTCTGGTATTTGTTGATAAATGTTGAGGTGCCATACCTGTCTCCATTCGGCGTCGTCTGTTGGCTAAGTACTTCCTCCCCAACGCTGGCTACAGACTGTAGCAACCTCATCTGTTCTGCTACCTGCTCTTCCATCTCCTAGGAAATCATAGACATTAATTTAGAAGCAAAGCAATGCTACAAATTATTATTAATGTTGTATACAAATTATCATTAATGTTGACATTGGATTCTGCCAATTTGAGTGTTCTGATTTTAATTTTAGTTTCAGCTCGGCACTGCTGCACTTCTCAACTACTCCTATAGGGGGCAGTGCAATAGAAGTGAGTTCCAAGACTTGTTTGATGCATGAAAACGGAACCAGGACAAGGTAAAATACCTTACTAGAGATTAGGTCATCCTGCTTAACCTGACATGCCAGATGGATTGTTAGACAAGTCTATCTGGGGAGCTATTCAACCAAACTGTTTGAAAAGGGCAGGCACTTTCCAAAAATACAGTTGATTGAATGAACCGTCCAAGTGTCTGTTGCTTTTAAGATGCTTTCCCTGTCGGCACAACTAAACCGCACATGTAGCTAGGGGTGGCGGAAAAAATCGATACTGCATAATATCGCGATATTTCCCATGGCGATACTATATCGACACACTGACACGAAGTATCACAATTTATTATTTTTTTACATTATATTTTGTAATTATATAAACTGCACGAGAATTTAACTAATATTTTAAGTTCATGTCAGTTAGTCAGCTTGACAATCATATTTTGCAACAATACAATTTATGTGAGATGAACAAACCGATGTTGACAAAGATTTCCTTTGGGGACAGAATTTGAAGTTAGAAAAAGTAAATAAATCGCAAAATATCGTAGAATATCGCAATATATTTAGAATCGCAATAATATTGTATCGTGGCCTAAGTACCGTGATAATATTGTATCGTGGGGCCTCTGGGGATTCCCACCCCTACCTGTAGCTATCTATCAGTACAACGCCAATCAGTCAGATCAGTTGCTACTCGGATTCAGTCGCAAGGATTTCTTGGCTTTCAAGACTCTTTGCGCGATTCTTGCGCTAAATTAAACTGAAGCAACATCCTGCTACCATAAAACACCTATTCTCTTGCATAATAACACGATAAGAGGTAACCCTCAGGACCGACCAGACATAACAGTTGTGGTGTCTCTCACCCTCTGTCTCAACAGGTTGTCATGGTGCTGTTGTGTGCGTGTGGACCGCGCCTGGGACAGCCACTCCTGGACATTGGGACTCTGAGACAAGGACGAGTCTGTCTCACTCTCTTCCTGCTCCTGTAACGAACCCTAAGAGAGAGAGGTCAAAGGTTACTTTGCGGTCATGCTTGAGTTACAGTAGTTGAGCTGGAATATTCCGACAACAAATTACATTTATGAAATTCACATTTCTTTGTTTGAATATGAAACAATATCAGAATTAAATACAAGAGAGGGACTGTGGCTAAAATGTATGAGGAAAGATACGCAACACAGGAGATGTTTAAAAGGAAACGTAGCACGTCATCAAAAAGACACCTGTGTCAGTGTGTGATGGTGATGTAGCATGCTTTTGTCAGGGTCTAACTCTTGTTGTGAGAAGTATAGTCCTCCATTGTTGTTCCGTAGAGGAAAACAGTGGAGCTTTATGACGGAAGCTGACATGACCTATAGCGTTTACACAATGCCACCATTGACAAAGATGCGCAACGCTCAAAATGCAGCACCACTCAGCAAAACCACACGAGTCGAGCAAAGGCAGAAAAAGAGTAGCTGGGGCAGATATACACTGAAAGGAAAACGATCGCAAGTAACCAAACAAACTTAGTCTGAGGTCATGAGACGTGAGACGCAAGTCTCAAGTCACAAGTCCCGAGGCTGTGGAATACCAAGCTCTTGTCATTAGTGTCAAGCTTCACGTCACGCGGCAGGAGTCCCCACCTAAGTAGAGCGCACGTTCCCACCTGTATGTCCACTTGTTTGTCGTGCAGCATCCGCTGGAGCTCCAGCAGGCTGTCCTTGAGGGAGTGCAGCTTGAAGGTGAGCTGCTCGGCCTCTCCCTTGGTCCCAGCGCGGCCCTCCAACAGCAAGCTCTCGCTGTGGACCGACAGCTCCGACAGAGACACCACCTTCTGCTCGATCTCAAACAGCATGTTCTGCAATGGGAGGATGGAGCGCGCGGCCAGAGACAGAGCTGGTCGTTAGCATACTTATTATGATCAATCACAATTATTAAAATATTATAATTTCCATTGCTGAATAGGAACTATCAGCTACTTCAATACTGGCTCCATTTCAAACCATGATTCCTATAGGTAAGCAGTGTGACACAGCATAACAAATATTATTGCTTGAACACAAGTAACAACATATCTACTGTGAGAGTAAGATCATCCAATAGGAGTTGTCTTTGCCCTTCTTAAAAGAGCTCTTATTGGCTGTCTGAGTGAATGACAGGTGGCGTCGCAGAGGTTCAGAGGCCTCCGCTCAACCTAAAGCACTGTGTATTTAGCTGCTTCTAGAACTAACTGTGCTCATGCACACATTCATTTGCCAGTGTTTCCCTACACTGCTTCACATTGGCTTCCCTCATTGACATTCTACTATTTAACTAAACATTTTGTTGAATCTGTAATGGCACGTTTGTGCCCGCTCTCCTCCCTCATTCACTTACACATCAATGGCCCTTGAGAATACATAAAAACAGTATTTATACATTCAAACAGAGGGTGAGCAATGGCAGCAATAGTTTGTATGTTGAGAAGAAGTTATGGTTGTATTCTCTTTCTTTCATATGCTAATAGAGGTAATTCTGTATAGACCACCACAATACAAAGTGCCTTCCGACATCTTCAATGTAATTTAAAGTTTTTAGTGTCCTGTATATGGATCGTGTCAAACTCTGAACTCTACAATATAATCACATTCATTCGTCATGCCTTGTGTTCAAATAATATTTGCTAATGTTTTATGTTGTTTGGTTTGCCTACATAAGATGGGTGGGGTTTGCGAATTGCAGGGATATTTAGAAAGTCACAGGAAATTTGACCTCAAGTATTTTATTCAATTTTAAAGTGGCTCAATATTTTTTCCTGCTAATAATATCAGTTGCTCTGTTACCTGACACCACGAACATTGCTGAGTATAACAGAAATCTATATCCTACACCCTTGGATATCTTCCCTCACCACAAATGACTTTCCATTATGACCAGTGTAGAGTGAATACACAATGGCATCCTGCAGTATACTCACAAAATGGCTGCTTGACAGGTGTTTTCCCCTTTAACCAATTAGCCCACAAGAAAGTATGACAAAAATTATAATGATTATTATTATTATTATGATTTTGACTTCTAGCGGTTACATAGGGGAATGATGTAAAGGAATAGGGACAAGTAAAAAGGTAGCGGAAGGCCTTTTCACCACCAGTAAGGTCTATATTTCAGTGTAGAGCCTGATAATTTGTGATCTGTATGGCCCAGGCTCTTTGAGCTACACTTGGGCCATATCGGCTATAATCTGTTTACAACCACCCAGCTGCTACGCAATCACACACTAAAACACATACACATCTAGAGGAGTTTCTGTAGAACCACTGGTTCCTGATTTATTATTATAAGAATTCACATAATACATGATATATCTTGGTTTCATTGGGCAGCGCACTTCTGATAAATTAATCTATGCTAAGTTAAGAGCTATTCAAGTGTCTAATTACTTTCCTAATCACCACAGCTTTCCTCCCCAAGGTTTTTAGAAGAAGAAAAAAAAAACTCCACGGTAACCAGGGAGACAAGGGTACAACATATGGGCTGATAGAGAAATGTGAGGGTCTGGTAACTATGTCCTTAATCCACAAGTTTCGAAAAGGTATTCATTGGTAAACACAAACTAACGCTAACTGACGCTGTGGAATGTCATTAGTACATAGTTTAGTTATCCATTCCCTCTATGCCTGTACACATACATAGAGAGGGCAGAAAGTGGACTTCTAAGAAGAAGTATATCTGACAAACAATGAAACCAATGGAGGCCATGCAAGGTCAGCCACCATTTCAGGGTGGTCTATTAGTCTAGAATTATACAATAGCTTAATACTTGTGTTAGCTACAATATGTCTACAAAATAATACTGCTATATGCTACAATATTATCTTCAAACTTTTCTTAGTTTAATAAGAGGACAGGCAGTTCTTTGTTCACCATTCACACAAACACACACACACACACGCACACACGCACGCACACACACACACACACACACACCATTTATTTTGTATTTCTAGTGAGGAGTTCTCCTTAGTCATCGTCTTTCATGCATTCAGTCAGTGATTTGCTCTGTTTTGAATCCTAGTGGCCATTAACAGTACTGCGTCTCAAGCACTCACCTGGCAGTCTATGAGCTGCTCCTCCATGTCCATGTCTTCAGTTTGGGGCTGGAGGGCAGAGCTTAGCGTGGCACGCGTGCTGAGCAGCCAGTGGTCGAGCTCCTCGGCCTCGCTATGGTAACGCTGCAGCGCCTGTTCCTGCCGCTGCTCCTCCAGCTGCTCGCTCAGTTTCTCCTGTAGGGGGCAGCGTAACAGTAAAGATCGTCATTTATGTTCGTTTACGTTTATTTTACATTTACAATTTTATTTGTCTTGATTTCATAAAAAAATACATTTATTAAATTAAATAAATGCTATATTTTATATGTTTTTATTGATCATGCTGTTATTATAACTTGGTCTATTTTTCTCACATTTTCTACCTTCATTTGTCTTTATTTTTTGTTACTGATAATTCTGCTTTGTTCTGTCTGTCAACACACTTTGTAAACTCTGTTTTTAAAGACGCTCTATAACTAAAGTTTATTATTATTATTATTATTATTATTATTATAAAGATATTTGATTACTGATAATGTTCAGTAACAATAGCTAATGCTGACGCTGAGAAGCTGTCATGTGTAATGTATTTGACTCTGGCATGGATCACGTAGGCACGAGGTTTAGCAGCCAGCCTCCAAGTGCCCACCTCCAACAGCTGGCGTTTGCCGGAGGCCTTCATGCGGATGGTGGCCATCCTCTCCCCCAGCACGGTCAGCGTGGACTGGAGGGTCAGCTGGTCCCCGGAGTCTCCGTCGCCGTCGCTGTCGCTCAGGCCGTCGCCGAGCAGCTCCTCTGAGAAGCACGTCTGGAGCTCTCCGATCTCCTCCTGGAGCATCACGATCTCATCCATCAGGGCCTGGAGGGAGAGAGGGAGGGAACCACATCACACATGGTTAGCATGGGGATGGGCTGGCAGGTTGACATATGCAGAGAGAATGTAGGGAGTTACTGAATGGATGAGATTACGCCTCCATTAAAAATGTTACCCCACCAGCAGGGGAAGGTGATTCAACAACAGATTCCAAAACAAACTTAAGCAATGCATGAATGGAGGCTATGTCCCTCCCTAAACACAAATGATAGACATCTACCAGTCTGCCCCTTGATTCTGGTAGCCTCAGTGTTCCAGCAAATGTTTGCCTGGGAAAACAGTGAGGATGGCAGCAAGCCAGCCAGGTTACGCAAAATATAACGGATTTCATGTAGTTTGAGCCAAATTTCTAACAAGAGAGTAGAAACCTTGAAATAACTACATAGCAGCTGTGTGTGGCTACAGGGTAGCTACAGTATATCAGAACACCAGCTCACATCGAAACCTTCTGATAGCGTTGGGTTTAGACAAGAGGTTTTGAACATGTAAAACATTCTGCTTAATGGAGCTTTAATTTAATGTTGGCCAAATCATTGTCTGGCTGTAGTGTACTAATGACACGGTGTAGTGGCCTTTGCCCTACACTGGTGGTTTCTGTGTGTGAAGATGACGTTGCAACAACAAATAACAATATGTTGTCTGTGCAGATCTTACGTGAGAGTTTGTGCAATAACAGACCTCTCAATCAAAACTCTCTGCGTAGCGTCACTTGTTGTGACCGTTGGCCATTAGCTTACAACACAACACAGCTGTTTTCTGTCTTTCAATCTAGGTGTCAATATAGCTTGGTATAGACATATATGGATCTGTTATTATAATGTAAACACGACTAGTTTAGATTGAAATTGTGCCATTTTTAAATACTGTGCATTCCTACTTTAGTATTGCATTATATAGTGCTGCTGTCTGATTCTGCAGCATAATTAATCACATTTTAAACATAATACTCTAATAATTTACCATAACGAAATTGTATATTGATACATTTTTCTTAAACAGTCATAAATACTATAAATACGTATACATGTTCTTGTCTGCTAAAGGGATACCTGGATTAGAAAACAATTGAATGGGGGTTAGAGAAGACAGAAACGTCTGACAAACAAATATGGAGTATAAAAGGGTAAAACAAGTAAAAGTAACTAAAAGTTACTAAAAAGTTAAAGTAACTAAAAACAGAGTAATTATTTAGTCATGGAGGGACTGTGTGCATGTATATATATACAGTATATATATATACATACATATATATATACATATGGCCTCTATCTCACAGGCTAGTTGATCCTCCCCAATAGTCCCTTTTTGCCCCTCACCTGGTGCGCAGCCATCTGACTCTCAGGGGTCTTGCTGGGCTCCAGGCCCTCGTTGAGTGCTGTCTCGATGGACTCCATCTTGGTGGAGATGGACTGAAGGGACTCTTGGTAATGCTGCTGGCGCTCTAGAGCCTCATACAGACTCTTCTGCTTCTCACTGATCTGTGGCATGAAGAAAAGAAGCAGGGACGGAAAAAGCACATCAGCTTGTGTGTATGTGTGTTGGTACTGGTAATGAACAGCTTATGAATAGAGGGGGGGATGCTGTATGCTCAGGTCTTGTGTCAGGGGACAGAGAGAGGATGCTGTGTGTGTGTGTTCAGGTGTCAGGGGACAGAGAGAGGATGCTGTGTGTTCAGGTGTCAGGGGACAGAGAGAGGATGCTGTGTGTGTGTTCAGGTGTCAGGGGACAGAGAGATGATGCTGTGTGTTCAGGTGTCAGGGGACTGAGAGAGGATGCTGTGCGTTCAGGTGTCAGGGGACTGAGAGAGGATGCTGTGCGTTCAGGGGACGTACCACGTTCTTCAGCGTTTCCCAGGACCTCTGCAGGTCATCCAGGTTAGTGGCGCTGCTCTCCATGGTGGGGTCATATAGCTCCTGAAGAGGGGCCCGTGTGAGAGGGGCCCGGCCCTGCAGAGCGGCCTGTGAGAGTGATACAAATGAACAAGAGCCAGTCAATGGATGGTTGGTGGGTGCATGTGTGTCCTCCTCGAGTGTGGCCTGTTTACATGAACCCACCAAGTCAAAAGCAGTTGTCCTTATGTGTTCTGTCAACAACAACATCTAAATAAAATGTTCACTGTGCTGCCTTTTATTACTAGCTAGTTGGGTGACACCTAAAGTAAATATAGATAATAACAGGTTAAGACTGTTAAGACTTCCGTAGTGTTTTGCAATTGCTTAAAGGTGTGACACACCTAAACACATCTAAACTGTGATGACTGATTTGCAAGACAATTCCAGATACACCTTTACAAAGGATATATTAGCAGACACATAAAGCCTATGTCAGGATATGATCACAAGGCCTGGTGGTTTGGAGGCGACCTTACAAGAGGCTGCCCAACTGAGCCCTGTATGTTTACTCCAACACCTCTTCTGTTACAGGAACATCACATGGTTTTCACATGTGATGTTTATGTGGTGTTTTGCAGAGGTGTTTTTGCAGAGGTTTACTATTTAACACATTATTGAGTAAGTCTATTACAGTAGCTGCTAGCAAATGCTAAACTAGGTATACTATTAACTGCTAGCAAATCAGTGACATGAGTTACCCTGCACTCACACCGCTAGCTACAGTCAGCCACAAAGCGACAGACCTTCATTCATTCCAATGAGCGCCGGGCGACTATGGGCGACAGTGAGCGACAAAGCGGCCGGTGACTTGGCGACTGGGAAAGTTGACCAACGCCAAACTTTATTCAAATTTTCAGTGACACGGTGTAGTGAGTAAACAATCAGAGAGTAGACGGTCTCGACGATGCCCCTCCCTCTTCTTGGCGATCGAAAATGGAGGAGACACTGTGTGCTTGTTCATTTACCGGGACATTATCTACAACGTACGTAGTTTGTTCATGAGTTTGTTTAGCTAACGCACGTAGCAAGGCAGACACACTTAGCGTACCTCTTTGAGTGACAGGGGAGACACACCCACCAGCGACAGAGCAAACACGCCCACCAGCGACAGCTACAAAGCGGCCTGGCTACAACCAGCTACAAAATTGCTGGCAGTGTGAGTGCAGGGTTAGAGTATGTACAAGTTAGTGCATTTCACGAAAAAAAACCATGGCAATGGAAATCACTCATCTTTGAGCAATAATCTTGCAACAAGTCAATGAAACCAGATAAACTGAAGCAGGGTAACACTTAATCAAATGTAAGGGCAAGCAGGAAGGGTAATGGGTTGGCGGGGGATGGAGACACACACACACACACACACACACACACAAACTCTTCAGCTGCTTCCACCATGGGTGGGTTGGAGGGGGGCGTGGCTGCGGTGATAATAGCTAGGTTGTAGTAGCGTGTTGAGTGACATTCCTGCTGAATAGTTTCTAAAAGGGGTACTTCAGAGTTTTCATGTCTTCTGCTGTTTTACTCTCAGCTGTAATGTTGACAGGTCAGTGAACATAGCTTATGGAATCAGCGTATATATTTACCAATGGACACCATTACAGGAGAATATGCAGTACATTCAATCCTGAACTACAGTTAGCAAACAGAGCGTATTTGAGCCATTCATTCCGTGTGTGTGTCCCTATGGCAAGTGAAATGGCATCGGTGACATACACATGGTGTCTGTGGATAAGTTGATGGTGGTAAGGGGGGGGGGGGGTTGTACCTGGTTTACAGGAGTGTCAGCGTTAGCCCCTGGTGAGGGGGAGCGACAGGCAGGGGGAGAGGAGACCTCGCTGTTGGTACCCTCCTCCCCTGACTCCTCCGTCACGGGGGAGAGCAGCGTGTGGCAGCGGCCTGCTGTCATCTGACCACAGACACACACACACACACACATATACCAAAGAAGCAGGGAGGAGGAGAAAAAGGAAGTCGAGGTACAGAAAAGCCCAGAAATAACAGAGTGGGCGAGAGAGAGAGAGAGAGAGAGAGAGAGAGAGAGAGGGGGGGGGGGGGGGTTAAATTTTTAGGAGAGAGCCGGATATGGGCCACACAAATGTTCTAAATTATGCGGGTTGAACTGGACAAAAAAAAAAAAAGTAGACAAAAACACACACAAT
>JAODUE010030413.1:0-21561 GCA_027564755.1 Amblyopsis hoosieri
TGTGTGTGTGTGTGAGAGAGAGAGAGAGAGAGAGAGAGAGAGAGAGAGAGAGAGAGAGAGAGAGAGAGAGAGAGAATGGATGTATGGAAATGGGTGTGAAAATCTTGAGCAACTAGCAACTGTGTTAACAGTAAACTCAAGAAAGAAATCAAGAAAGTGAAAGATATGACTTGGCTGGAAGGGGGAGGGATTAGGTGAGTGGGAAGATAAAGCCGCAAGGTAGGAATAGAAAATATGCGAAACCAAATAGCCTTAGAAGAGGTAGAGAGGGTCTGAAAGAGGAAGAAGTAGATGTCCAGGGCAGGATCCAGTGAGGAAATGGGCAATTCAGCTTCCTAGCAGGTCTTTCAACCGGCAGACTTGAGAAAAGTGAGACAATGAGTGAGTTTAAGGGATTAAAAAAAACAGCAGAAAGAGTAGTCAATAAAGATCTAGGCTAGATAGCAACCATACTAGCTGGTGCTGTTCAAAGCAGTCAGCTATTAACAGCGCAGATTTGTGTCTCTGTTACTAAATACTATTGGACATAACATTCAGCATACCTTGTTATCACTCGTTAAGATTATTTATCGCATTAAACCACACTTACCACATGAAATGAGACCTTTTAGCTAAATAGCTTCTCCTAGAATGGCACTTTGTGCACTGTGGTCTTAGAAGAGAATTCCCAGGGTGCTCCGGGAGTTTTGGCCAGGAACTGCAGGCCGGGGGATTTGCTTTGTGGGGCGGTATTTAGGGAGGGAAGGGAAATTGCTTTGATTGGCCCAGCTGGTACAGTAGCCTTAAAAGCGCTGGCCCTTTCTACGGGATTTTATTTAATCGTTCCCGGGTTCTTATCTGGAGGCAGCGTCCCCAGAGGTGGCTGAGAGCTTTCTCACGGCAGGGGAGAGGCAGAGAACTCAGTGTTTCTCCCCTTCTCCTTCTCCCCCCCCCCCGCCCACTCTCACCCAACCCTACACACACACACGCGCAAGAGTGCACGTATTCACGTGCACGTTCAGAAAAGCACGGCCGAATGAGCTCATATTATTTACCCTCAAATTATAAAGCCTGTTCTCGCTAGCAGCACCTGCAACTCCCTCCCGTTCCTGCAAGAAGTCTAGACGGCGGGAAACGTCGGCCATTAATTCCACTTATTTGTCCGCTCTCTCCCCCCCTTTCCCCAAGGTACCACGAGCTGGTAGCCAAATATGGCCGCCTGGCGCCGCTGGCCGAGGTGGACCTCAGCCCCCGCAGTGCCGCGGTGGACGTGCGTTGGGGGGACAGGGTGGAGACGGTCAGCCTGAGCCTGGAGCAGACGGTCGGGGAGCTGAGGAAGCGGCTGAGGTCCCTGGTGGAGCTGCCCGCCGGGGGCATGAGGCTCTTCTACGTCGCCCGGGAGCTGGCGTCCGTGGTGGGGCCCGAGGAGATGAAGTACGGCTGCCGCGCGCTGCACTCCTACAGCATCCAGGACGGGGACGAGATCCTGGTGGTGCCCAGGGCCAAGGCCCGATGTAGCTCCTCTGGCTCTTGAGCATGGTGGGCGACAACACGCATGCTACTCTGTGAATCCAAAGAGTCGGTATTGAACCTTGGTATAAATTCTAGGCACGTTTTATTTGTCCTTGCAACACAAATGTTTTGACTTGATGTGACCGATCCCTTCGCTTGATTGACGTCTCCCAACTGTCCAAGCTTTTCTGTTACAGCTGACACCAACTGACACCTTATTTATGAACCTTTGTTCTTTTGAGGAAATGCAGCTTGATGACGACAGCAAATTAGTAGCGTCGGTCCGCCATAAACCAAATCAGGAATCAAAGGGTTAAATCCGTCAGGTTAAGGCCCATTTACACCAGATTTGTGTGAGAAATGATCAACATGAAAAAAGAGGTGAATTTGTTCTAGAAATAATTCAAAGAAATATAAAATATGGACCGCATACAGTAGACATCCAAGCTTTTGCTGGCTGCTGCAGAATGTTAATGGATTGTTCTGCAATTGTTATGTAACATCAATGGTTCAACTCATTTAATAGCTCGGTGAAAGTATGAAAAGTCTACCTTAAAGCAGATAAAACCTTAATACATTCATAATTATTGAATTGAAGTGCAAATAATACACTAGAAAAAAGTCATGTTTGATGTAAAAGGGCCTCGCAGCAAACGTTTGCTTTGTGAACTTTTCCGTTGTGTGCGTGAAAGTACAAGAACCTGTACATTATTTCACTGATCGGTGAATAACATGCATAGCAGAAGATGGCCTTCTGTGGGTGGATAACGTGCTGTGGGCGAATGATTCCCATGATCAGGCGGGAATGTCTTGCTTTCCTCCTTGCACGTTGTCACACTGCAGTGTGTAATAGGGGGCCCAGGAAAGCTTGATCCTTTCGCTTGACTTGAGTCATCACAGGACACGAGCATGGATTCCTGGATGCGTGGTAGGCATAGAGAAGTGTGGCTAGGACATATAAACGCAGTAGTGACAAGCTTCACCCAGTTTTAGCTGCATATACGCTCTGGGAGCACTTTACGATTAATGGCCGCCCCATTTTTAAGTGCTGTATCTAGATATAATACGTCCTTGGGGTGGACAGCTGAAAACACTGCCATGTTGTACAAATGCTATGGACAGTATGTAGGCTATGCACATTCATTCAATACAATAGATATATTTTATGGTAAGCTGTGTCCTGCTTAGCGTGTTGGGTGGGCCGGGATTGGGGGGCGGAGGAGGTCTGGGGTGAAGAAAAAATAAGGGGTGTCAGACACTCGGATTACAGTGCGTCTTCTTGTGAATGGAGTAGCTTTCTTTTTTTTTTTCTCTATCCTTTCTTTTCCCTCCCTCCCTCTCGACGGCGATAGCGATGAGGCCCGGCACTCTGCGGTTAACCGTAACCGCACACCGTCCGCTGTGTCACGGCCACTTCCCCTTCTGCGGTCACTTGACACGGGGGTTCACCCGCGACACTGTGGCCCTCCACTCGCGGAGCTGCGGCCCTCCACCCGAGCTGTCACCTCCAGCCCAGCTTCACAGGACCTGGGTTCACGGGGTTATGACCTCTTCCTTTCCGCCGGTTCACGTCGTAGCTTACGTTAGCATGATACATAACTGCTAGCTGATAGCTAGAGAGATGCGATGTTGTTTTTAATCAGTATATTTATTACATTATTTACAGTAGACAAATAATTATAAATAATTTGTGATTGATTGGCAGTATAAAGGCTACAGACTGCAATGTATGACTGCTTTATGCCATTTTAGATGGGGTTTTGTTTTCTGATTATGGTTGTCTGAACACTGTTTTAATGTTTTATTAACAATGGGAATAGCAAACTGTTTGAACACCGTGAAAGCCATCTAAATAGGTCTATGAAGAAGATGCAATTTGTTAATATATTTACTCAGTTACGTACAGTAGATTTATAAAGTCATTCAGATACAATAAATGTTTCAAATGTTCAGCCTGCTAAAAGCTGTTCAACACTATAGTAGAGTAGTCTGACTATTGTTTTGAATATATAGGGATCTTGCATATAGATAACTGCACAGTATAGCCAATGTCACATATCTGTATCTTTCATTACAGCTGTCAAAACACACTTAATGGATCAGAATGGAGCTGTGAGGCATTGTTTGAGTTTGTATTGTGTGATGTGTTGCCGTTAAAACGTCTATTGTATTGCTACTTTCTCTTTTTTTTTTCTTAAAATGTACTTAATATGCAAATGGTGAAATAATTGCACATTTAAAATAAAAGCCTGCACAATATTACATAAGGATTACCTTTTTAAAATGATATGCCTAGCACCTGCAATCCGGTTTTATTTGAATCTAGCAAATGATAATGTTAATGCAAGTTTTATTCTTCATTACCTAGGCTTTATATCTATTTGGGCCACAGCTCAGCTCATTGTATGGTGCGTAACCATTTTTCGTGACCAAAGACATTTAGGCTAATAACCACCACTAGTCCAGTACTGGTGTTTGAAACCAATGTAATCACAGCCACTGACTGCTACAGTACCATGGGAAAGTCATCTGTTGCTAAATGCGACATTGCTCTCTCTATCTCTCTCTCTCTCTCTCTGTATACTGTATAATATAATACATACTGTACACAGTATATATTATAATCTATTTAAGAATTCCTCAAGCCACCCCAAGCAGTGTGGTAGCCTGCACTATGCATGGCTACACTTACTTCACAGCTCTGTTTCATAGGCTTGAGTGCTGCTTGGCTCTCGTATGTGATGTGTGGGTCCACTCGCTGGCATGCGTGCGTTTCTGCCAAGCAGTAAAGACGCCATTCCATACGTGTCAGGTATAGGCTTGTGTTTCTGGGGCATTCCCTCCATATTCCTGTCCAAAACTTCCCAACAGCAGAAGCCTAGGCTTGAATGTGATACCCATAGCACACGTGCATGTGCGCTCACTCGCACACACAAATGTACTACAACTACAACAGCTTATGTAGCGGTCATTTGTCAAGAACTGCTGCAATTCAGCAACCTTAAAAGATTTGACGATTGATCTGCGTTATGTCTTGCAGAATCTCCTATCCATGTGGGTCACAGGTTACTGTGAACATGTTTATTACAGTACATATTTGGGGTTGTTCTACTGGTTACTTAAAACATTTTTTTAAATAAAGTTAAGCTAGTTAAATGCTGTTGTTTAATGTTATTGTTTTGTCTTGACCTAGTTTGAATGAAAGCTAGTTTTTCCACTAATTGGCTTTGGTGAGGCCAATATGTCTAACTGCTGCCATCCATTTCAAGAGAGACTGGGCAATGCAAGATTGTTGGTATTTTCCCCAACCCTGCACAGAGAGCCAGTTCCAAATTACTGACCAGGCACACTAGACAAGTGCCCCAGGGGCCCTCTGTCTTTGGGGAGCCCTTGGTCGTTGGGGAGCCGTTGGTTAGCTCTGCCAAGGGCCTTTGTACTGCATAGATTGTACCAATCCCAGCAAAGCAATGATGGAGGTGAGGGACGTGTAATAAATTGGTGAAGTGCATATACATTTATACAGGTAGGAGCTTTAGTGTAGCAAGTAGTAAAAGAGAGTCTACATCTCCAATAGTTCAATGTTCACCCGGACACAGAGCAGTTCCACTGTGTCACACAACACCAGCCGGTGTGTCACTAAGCTTACTGCCGATGATGATGGCGAGGTCAGGCTAAGGTCGACGGGCGGGGGGGGGGGGGGCCAGTCGGGCTCGGTTGCCCCTAGCGCCCGGTCCCATTACCAGCAGCGATGCTGGTCTGCCTGCCTTTGCCCCATGGCGTGGCACCCAGGACAGGGCTCTCTGAACAGGGCCTATTGTGTGCTCGGGTGAAGGAGTCACTGGGCTGAGGTGGTTGGTGTGAGTTACCAGTAGGAGACTTGACATTGGTGAATGGGGGGAAATATAGGGAGGCAGGTCAGGGGCAACTGCTGCTGAGTAGAGATTTGGGAGGAAGGCGGGTGATTTAGAGTGGCCCAATCCAGGGATTAGGTGACCGTTGAACTAAGATCACCCAGAATCCGGTCCAGTGTCTTTCTTTGTCGAGGTCAAGCTTGGTGGACTCTGCAGAGGTCCCCGTGCCAGATAGTCTAACTCTGTTCCCACAAGCTGCCCGACCGACATGGCATATGTCATCCACGGAAAGGTATTGCTGTCATGCCATTCCCTATAGACGTATATATCTGCACCATTCTGTGCCATAGAAACGCCTTGTTTGTATTTTTGTCTTAATGGAGGATGTGTAAAGTGAAATGTTATTTGTATTGTTTTATTTTATCACAATAAGATAATAACTATGAATATAATATAACTGATTCATTATTGTGTATTATGGAGTTGGCAATGAATATAGTATGTTGTGCTATTTGTGTATTCCTGTTACAGTTTTAGTACCGTCAGCACTGCCAATTGTTGTTCATATTTCTAACATTATTATTATTATAATTGTGTATTATATGTACTGTATATTACGATGGGTAGGATGTGTGGTTGTGGTGTAGTCTTTGTCTTTGATGGTGGTGTAACAGGATCACAGAATGCTAGTACAACTGACAATAAAGTTTAATTTTTATTACTGTTAAACGCCAGTTCTTGCGTTCCAAGTATTTAGAAATTGTGTATGCAGGAACAATTATTGGCTGCCCATTAATCACTGTATAAAGTTATAACCATATAACTATATTATAACTAAGTAAAATTAATAGTACCTCAGAATTGGGTTTATGCATTTTTCTGTAGGCCTACATATTCAAAGCTACCTGACATCTTAAGAATTATGACTCATACTCATTTGCATTTATAGAAGCACTATGTGTTTAATCCAAATATTTGATATAAAATACAGTAGCCAATATTTGTTATTTTCATGAATATAATAATAGTGTACACAGTCACTTGATGTGGAGATTCAGATTGTTCTAGGTATAGCAGAAGGTGTTTTATTCAGTATACATCATGAACCCATCATGGGTCTGCCATTGATGGTAAACAATGCACTGTGCACTAACGTTGATTGACTACGGTACAGTATGTGTATGGTTTCCACTGGTCATGGTATTTTTGGAATGTCATGGAATTTTAAAAAGTATATTGACATGAAAATCAGGGAATTTTATCATTTGCTTTGGGTTGAATCATGGAATATAATGGAATTGTATTAATATTGTATTGCCATTCATCAAAATGTCACCGGATGTGGTAGCCTATTACATTTTGAGATGTCTCAACTGAAATATTGGTGTGTTTACATTAGTAATGCCAACATTAAATATCATCCCATACATTTTTCATTTGTTTATCGTTTATATGATGCTGAATGTCCCTTATAAACATACATCTGTTCATTATATGTTATGGAAATTCTGATTTGTAGTCAGTTAAAGTCAGGGGAAAATCTGGGAATTTTACATTTGACTTGTGGGAACCCTGCATCTTAAAACCACAAAGCCACCAGGCTAACCTACTGTATATCTGGACTTCAACCAGTAACGAGTGAGGTAACTTGTGTGTGTACATCACTAGGCACAATTGAACCATTTCCCTGCCATGTTCTACATTCCTAACAAATTATTTGATTGTGTGGTTCAACGGGAGGTGTCGAAGGCATGTCGTCTTCATCTTATCCGCATCTCCATTCTCCGCAGTTGGGAGAACACTGCCCGTAGTGTTGAAAGGTCCTTTGCTCAGGGGCGTTTTGTTCTCGTACTCCTTTCAGAGCCTGGCCGCAGGTATGTGTGCATTAACACAACAAGACATGCTGCGGCAGAAAGGAATCCTCCGCGGAGAGCCTGGATGCTGGTTAATGGAAGCCCGGGGTCTGGCCCCAAGTCCTGCATCCTTTCACACGTCCTGCTCCCCCCGAGCTCCGGTTACGTCCACTGTCCCTCTCGGCAACAAAGAGCCGACTGACTCGCACCCCTTCCCACAATGTATCGGTGTGGATCCACCTGAGATACACCCCCCCCCCCCCCCCCCACTTCTCCATCACCCTCTCTCTGCCCAAAGATAATCGCTCCACCATCAATGGAAATGAACGGTCTTGTGTATTCTTGTAAATTAGGCTGTTCCCTCAATTAAAAGCGAGGGTGCACAGTGTATCCCAAGTGACTTATGTTAATTTTGTAACCCAATCTGCTTCTGAACTTGAAAAGCCAAGGGACATTTCAGTGCACTTCTGTCCATGAAGACCCAAGACTGAGCGCACCTTCTTCACAAGGCCTGCAAGAAGAATGAAGGTCTTATGCAACGTGTTTGTACTCTTTAGCAGACTTTTTATGTCACATAACATGTCTATAAAGGGCAAAATGGCATGTTATTTAGATTTGATTGGAAGTCTCATTCAATTCAAAGTTAAGTTTGTACAGGCCTATCAGTCAACAACGTCACCTATCTATGCGTAACCCTCAATTCAACAGAGAAACATTCCTGCAAAGAAAAACATGAAAAAATAGAAATCTTTGGAAAGGTGTTAAGTTGGAGGAATCCCTTGTCCAGGAAGGTCAGATGCTCGCTACCGTATAGGCGGCAAGTGTGGAATGTAACGAGTAGTAATAGGTTGGAGACAATTGTGTGACGAGAAACAAACCCAAACATAGATGTTTGTTTCCTACAAACACACCTCTTCCTACATACTTTTCTGTTAACTCTATCCCTCCGTCAGGCTCCTACACAGTCCCCCTGCCCTCCTCCCTTCATGCCAAAGCCACCCTTCCCCAAAAACACTGATCTCAGATTAAGTTTGAACACAATCCCTGGTAAAACTTTGCACCTGCTTCCTCAGCCCAGTTCCCGTTCCAGAGCTTCCGCAGAAGGGTTTATTTCACCTTCTCTCGCTTCTCGGATTCAAAGGGATCTCTGTCCCGTCTTCGCGGTGAGCAGATCGACGCAGACTTAGTCAACACAGTCAGGAATCAGTTTTTGTCTCTTTTGCGTAGTTTAGTCTGGGTTTTATTCGGCGTCGGTGGATGATTTGGCGGAATTAAAACGCAGAGACGGTCCTCACTTTTGGACAACCGCCGCACACATCTGCCTCCTTACCCTCCCATCACTTCTGCAACCTCCAGCCCACCCCACACACACCCACCCCTGCCTCCTTCTAACCCTCCACCCCCACCCCCCCACCCATCCCCCCACCCCTGCAGTCTGTGGATGGTTGCCCCGTTGGAAGGTGCACTGCTCTGAGGAGGCAGCTGGATGAGTGGAGAGGTGCTCAATGTCCGTCTTCTAAAAAGCAGGTGAGAGCAGATTCCATCACTACATCTCTCTGTTTATGGCCCGACTATGCGGGTGAAAAGGGGACTTGAACTTTGCTTAAACCTTGGACCGTCACAAAGGATGTCTAATCCCTTAGGTCCTATTAACCTTTGTTGTTGTTAGAGTAAATCCATTTGTTTATGCTGTTAATGCGAGGCTTAACGATTTTGACATTTGTCTACTGATCGTATACATGTAATTCTGTGAAATACTTAATTCATTCTGTTAACATTGTTATTATTAATACTGATAAGACTTGATGTTTTAATGTGGTTTATTAATTTAGACATTCTTAGAATAGAAGTTCATTACTGAGTAAAGGCTAGTTTGAAATTAAATGTGAAAAAGCACATTATTAATAAGTGTAGAGATAACACTTTTTAAAGTTTCCTGCTGATATTTTAAATTCCCTGGGGCTTGATTTGCAAATCTCTTCAATCATAATTGTCTTACTAAATACGCTCAGTGTAAATGAGTAGATGGCTGTCAGTAATCATAATGTCAGTGAACTCTAAAAGCAATTGTATTAATCTCTCTGCTGACAATGTGAGATGACGAGGTGATGAAAGTACAATGATCTGCTCTCACCAGGGACCACTAGCTATGAAACACCTGAGCACCATTTATTATCGCACATCACACATTACAGCGATGACATGGAGATGTAAGAAGGGCCTTTCCAATGTATTCCACATTCTTTAGTGGTAATATTACACACAAGCTGCAACTCAAGAAATTACTTTTTAAATCCACCTGAATTTGATGAACGTGCAGATGCTTGTTTCATCTCAGGCACAAAGTCCTATTCTTTACTAATTGGTATTATGAAAATGCACTTAATACTGAAAACGTACTTTAATTCCGTCAAATATGTAAAGTGAAATGTCTCAATCTAAAATGTTAATGTTAAAAATGCTTACATACATTAGTTACAATACCACAAAATAATCAGGTATACCATAAAGTAATCTCTACACTCTGGGTGATAGTCTGACCGTAAGTCTTTACATGAAAAGAAAGTATTTGATTAATTGGTTGATAATTCCAATGCAATGTGACTGCTGCTTGAAAATGTGCCTGTTGTTAACAACTGTAATTGACCTTTGCCTCTGAAGTTACATTTTAATTCAATAAACAGCTTTGCTACATGATGACTGCTGGCTCTGCCAACTTGGCAGTGCACTGCAGTTTGGCAATGGGAAGCCTGCCCAGCCCGGCACCGAGCAGCCCCTGGAGGGCCACGTAAAAGACCTTGGCAATTCAACGCCGGTCACTTAAATCCATTAGCGGCCCAGTGTTTACGCTACCCTTCCTTTAGCTAACAAGGCATGGACGGCACCCAAACAGAAGTGGTAATGAGGTCCCGCACAGCCTCCCTGCCTCAGACAAGGAGACGCGGGAGCGGAGCGGGTCAGTCGGGTATAGGCTATAGGGGGATACCGCGGCACAGAAAGCCCCCCGTTAACTGTGGTCTCGCGTCACTTGGGACCGCAAGGCGAAAGCGATCCCGACACATTGTTCTGGCATGCATAATGGGCCCTTTTCAGGGCATCTCAGGGGAGACCTGGGAGCCTGATCTTAAAGACGTTACGTGACGTCGGTTTGATAGCTCGCCCTCGTCTACCTTTGTCTGAACGCCGCTGCTTATGAGAAGCTGTCTTATATGACTCAGTCTTGACATTCTGCTATCTCAAAGGCGGTTAGTACATATCGTTGGTGTTTACCTGTTCAACAGTATTCAGCAAATGAGGAGATCGCAGCTAGACCCATTTCCAACACGAATCACAGTCTTATTGTTATCTGTCCTCTTTTCAGGATGGTCAGGCCAGGCAATCCAGAAATTCTGCTTCACCTCCTCAGTGTCTTAGCACAGACAGCAGGTAAGAGGTGTTTGGCTTATAAATATCATTGTAAACATCCAGTAAAGTGTGTCCAAAAATGGCTTCACGTGGGACTAAAGAGTGATCAACCCTCTGACAACACACTGACAACTCTGGTCTTATACAGTTTCAGCTGTTCCTCAGGATCTCCTGTACCCCTACGGACCCGCCCATAGAGATATAGAGACTCCCAAGATGGATGATGGAAGTTCTTCAGAAATTGCCATACTTGTCTCCTTCGTCTTCTTCAATGTTCCCTACCGCAATATATATGTAAGTAAGCCACTGGGTAAAGCCATCACCCCACCAACGTCAGTATTGAGGAGTGAGTCTAACCCTGTGATTGGTCCATCCTCATTACAAACGCGGTTCCCACGGATTAAGACACGCTAAAGCCCAAGGGCTACAGCGTCGGCCACTAGAGCCTAACTCCTCCCATTATACAACTTAGATAAAAACACTTAAACGTACTCAAGGAGCTGAGTGAGGGGGACGGGAGGGGGATTAGCGTTATCGTTAACATTTGTATTTGATGATGTACAAGCGGACAAGCCAAGTCGATGTCAAATGGCGATATGACGTGTAGAGTCATTCTCAGACCATATGACCGTGATTCTTATCAAATCTGGATTTTTGTCAGTATTAACACCAGCATTTATGTGCCTCATCATAATGCAGTTTTTTGGTTTACACTTTAACTGCCCTGCGCTAATCAGCCGACCGCCGTTACACTCAAACCTCACTCTTATTTGGGTCACGGCACCAGTGTAACTGGTCTGTCCCGACCGGGATGCAAACCCGGTTCCCCCGGATTAAGAGGCAGACGCCTTAACACGAAACGCCCAAGGGCTTTATTGTCTGGCGCTAGAGCGTACTTGAGGTGTCGGAGAGTGAGGTTTTAAGTAGGGATGGCACCGATACGATACTGGGATCGGAAATCAGTCCGATACTGACTTAAATAGTTGGATCGGTATCGTTGACAATTGGACAGTTGTAACCTAAATCTATGGGGCTGATCCAATTAAATGAATGTACACGTAGGTCTACTGTGAAGCATCAGCCATGTTTAACCTACCCAGGCCACACTATCAGCAGCAGGTTTCTAAAATGCATCTAAGTTTTAAAATAGAGATTGGCTGTCATTTACTTTGCATCTTAACGTAAAACTTAATTTAACACTGGAATCGGATTGATACTCGGTATCGGCCGATACCCAAAGTGCCGGTATCTGTATCGGTATCGGGACTGAAAAAACTAGATTGTGCCATCCCTAGTTTAAAGCCAGGGTTAGTCATTCTCGAGAACGCTTCAAACTCAAATCAAAACAATATCACTCTGCAGCGCCGCTCCACACATTAAAACAATTAAAAGCGGCTTTGTTGTTGTGAGCGGTGCTCGCCACCAGATTATCCAATTATTAAATAAATATCAAATTATCTGGTACCAGAAGTACCAGATCATTTTTTGCTCACGCACAGAACGGTAAGATAGCAAAATGCAAGGAGATACTTGGGAAATTTGACAAAAAGTGTATCTTACAATTAGCTTACAATAGTTGACCCTACACCGTTACAATTAACTAATTATATCTCCCCCCCCCCCCCCGTCCACAGGTGAACAACAACGGTGTGATCTCCTTCAATGTGCAGGTGAGCCAGTTCACGCCAGAGGCCTTCCCGCTGAGCGACAGCAGGTCGTTCATCGCCCCGCTGTGGGCCGACGTGCACAACGGCATCCGGGGGGACGTGTACTACCGCGAGAGCACCGAGCCCGAGATGCTCCAGCGAGCCACGCAGGACGTCCGCAAGTATTTCAAGAACATGCCTGTCTTCACCGCCACCTGGCTGTTCATCGTTACGTGGCACCAAGTGACCTTCTACGGGGGCAGCCAGACCACCCCGGTAAAGCTCTACCCCAAACCACCCCCCCCTCCCCCCCACGTAGAGGAGAATGTGGTAGAAGTGCCGATATCGACAGGCTCCTCGTTCCGCGTGGTTCAAATTGGTGTTTATCAAATACAGTTGGTTTGATGTGAAACTCAAACAGGTCTGTCGACCCCTCCATCTGCTCCAAAATATAACCATTGGGCGCTAGGGGTGGGGTTGTTTGGTGGGGTTTTGCATATAAAGCTAAATATTGATGCTTACGGTTTTGATATGCCATTTAGAATCAATAGAGAGCATTCGTTGAATATACTGCGGGAGGTGAATGCTTGCTATGGCCTAGTTTCAGCCTCCTCCGTTCAATAGCAATGCGTAAACAACTGGTGCGGATACATAGATACACACCTGTAATCACGTCAGCACTATCAGGAAGTGGGGCAGTAGAGTTTCATTGGCTGTTAGCATTGTCACCCGCAGGTAGATGCTGGCGCTGCGAGGCTAGCTATAATCGTCCCCTTATGCGTTTCATGTCTTTCTGTGTGACGCAAGGTCAACACGTTCCAGACGGTGCTCATCTCTGACGGCCCGTCGTCCTTCACCATGTTCAACTACGGAGAGATCACCTGGACCACTGGCACCGCCAGTGGAGGGGACCCCTTGACCGGCCTGGGTGGGACCACAGCACAGGTATCCCATAATAGTCATGTCGCCTCAACAAGGGGATTCCTTTTTTCATTCGCACGCATGGGGAGACACTTCAAGGCTGGCCTTGGCGTCGACGCCACCAGTGGGCGTTGGAAATGACACTGAATCCCCCGGACACACTGCAGGCGATCCGCTCGTCAAACATCGCTTTGCAGCTGAAAATTGGTCGCTTGTTTACATTCTCATATATTTCCCACCCTAAATGTTTCAGTCAAACTGTCAGTCAACCATATCCTTAACTCCTATTGGTAGTTGCCTCAATGGCATCGCCTCAATTTGAGATTAGTTTAACTTGGTACCCGCCCACTTTGCAAGTCGCTTCAAGTCGCTGACTTTCAATTGTCTCTCGTCGTTACATCGCTGCTTGTTACTTGCAGTGTGTCCAGGACTTAACACTGACACCCCCCGCCACACACACACACTTCTCCTCTTCAGTCGGGATTCAATGGAGGAGACATTGGACACTTCTTCAACCTGCCGGGTTCCCGGTCCAACGACGTGGTGAACATTGAGCAGACCACCAATGTGAACGTTCCCGGCCGATGGTTCTTCCGCGTGGACACCGACCTCATAGACCCCGCCAATGGATGCAGCTACAACGGCAAGTTGAGAAAACGCCTGACTGCTGTTGTTGGTGGTGTTGTTATTATAAATATAAATAAATGTAAATAGCTCACATACTCACATTGCCCCTGGCAACAACATATCAGTTGTATTTAGAAACAACGGAAACTAGCACTGTAACAGAATCAGTGTCTGTACAGAGTCTGTACCAATGAATATCTATCCTCCTGTGTGTGTGTGCACCTCCAGGGCGCTACTACCGAAAGGGGGAGATCTTCTGGTTGTCCGACCAGTGCTCCCAGAGGTGCCGGTGCCTGGACGTCGACAACCAGGTGCTGTGCCAGGAGGCTCCGTGCGGGCCTCTGGAGACCTGCGAGCAGCAGGAGGGCACCTTCTACTGCCAGCCCACACGCACCAGCACATGCGTGGTGTTCGGAGACCCGCACTACCACACCTTCGACGGCTTCCTCTACCACTTCCAGGGCACCTGCTCCTACCTGCTGGCCCGGCCCTGTTGGGAGGTGGCGGGCCTGCCCTTCTTCAGCGTGGAGGCCAAGAACGAGAACCGCGGCACAGCCGCCGCCGTCTCCTGGCTCAGGGACGTGACGGTGGAGGTGTACGGCCACCGCGTCACGTTGCCCAAGGGCAACATGGGAATCGTGCAGGTGAGGGGAGGAGAGAGGGCAGGCAGCCCTGGTTCTGGATGTTCTGCCTCCGTAGGCAAGACATAAAATGCCGCTTTGGGAATATCGACAGTGTAAAATAAGATGTAGCCTATGTCAATGACCCAGCCTATAGTCAGCTATTGCAAGCGTATTGTAAGCTAATGCACTTTTTGCCAATTCACCAAATATCTCCTTGCATTTCGCGTTTTTTCAAGTTTTTATTTAGTTATTTAAACTTGAGGTTAGCCGGCTTTCTCGAGAATGACTAACCCTGCCTTTAATGCCATAGGGTGCTCCCTCAGAAGCTCGCCTCCTTCTCCCCATCGACCCCCACCCCCACATTGAAAACGCATTGCGAAGGCTAGGCTATTGTTGTGTGCTGTCTGCAGTGCACCACGTTGTTAGGGTTCCAGGACTGTAGAAGCACAAGATTCTTCTTTCAGCACGCACAGAGAACGGCAGCGCACAGCGAGGAGCTATTTGGTGAACTAAAAACACATTCATCCATGCTTCCTGCGATGACCTTTAACCTCCTTTAACCAGGTGGACAGCCTAGTGAAGACCCTGCCGGTGCAGCTGCAGCTCGGCGCAGTCAAGGTGTACCAGTCCGGGGTGGCGGTCGCCCTGGAGACGGACTTCGGCCTGCTGGTGACGTACGATGGGCAGCACTACGCGTCCATCTCGCTGCCCAGCTCCTACTTCAACAACACATGTGGCCTCTGCGGCAACTACAACGACGACCCCGCCGACGACCCCGTGCTGCCGGACGGCTCGCTGGCTGAGAGCGTGGTGGAGCTCGGCGGTGGCTGGCGGGCGGACGACGCTGACTGGAGATGCACGGACGGCTGCACGCACAACTGCAGCGCGTGCGACGCGGCCACGGAGGCCTTCTACCTGCGGCCTGATTACTGCGGCCTGATCAACCGGACGGACGGGCCGTTCAGGGAATGCAGGGCCGTGGTGGACCCCACGGCCTTCGTCTACAGCTGCGTGTACGACATGTGCAGCAACAGGGACAACATCACCACGCTGTGCCAGGCCATCCAGGCCTACGCGCTGGCCTGCCAGGCCCTGGGCGTCACCGTGCGGCCCTGGAGGACACGCAACTTCTGCGGTGAGTGACCCTTGGCCCCTACACCCACTGCCCCTGACCTTTGAAATGTTATGAGCGCGTGTTCACGGTTCAACTGGATGTACTTGTACAGAATTCATATATATATATATATATATATTAGGGGTGCACAGTATATCGACTCAGTATTGTTATCGCAATTTCACATTGCGCAATATTATATCAAAAATGTTGCAGGAAGTGCAATATTCAGTTTATTTAGTGGAGAGATGCGTCCGTTGGCTGTTTGGCTTAGTTGTGTTTCATTTAGACAGTAAGATGTGTGGCTGAGGAAGCTGATGACATAATTAAGGAATCGAAGAGGAAACCTTAGTGGCCAGAAATAATGCCTCCACGGCAGCTTGGAGTTATGAATATATTTTGATGCATTTTGCCATAACCTTTGTGTTTTTACTTATGTTGAAAAATATCAAATTGAATATCGATATTGTAATTTGAATGATCAATATCGCAATATCACATTTTATCAACATAATGCACCCCTAATATAAATATATATTATATATATATATTTTTTTTTAATTTTTTAATTTTATTTATTTATTTATTTTTTATTGTATTCTGCTGCTATGTGCTTAGCCTGCACCAGGTGTGCAGCAGCTCCTGTAATTCCTTCCTTCCCATTCACAGCCTTGCGGTGTCCAGAGTTTAGCCAGTACCAGGTGTGCACCAGTGCGTGCCCGGCCTCCTGCTCGGATCTCACCGCCCCGCTGTACTGCGCCCACCCGTGCACCGAGGGGTGCCAGTGTGACGCGGGCCGCGTGCTGAGCGGCAGCCGCTGCGTGCAGCGGCAGGACTGCGGCTGCGAGCGCGACGGCCTCTACTACCCGCGCAACCACACCTTCTGGGCGGACGACGCCACCACCGGCGGCGAGTGTGCCCTCCGCTGCGTGTGCGGGCCGGCCGGGCAGGTCTCCTGCTTCAACGACTCGTGCGAGGAGGGCGAGGTGTGCACGGCGTTGGTGGGCCACCTGGGCTGCTTCCCCCGCACGGAGGGCCTGTGCTCCGTCACGCAGGGAACGGTCACCACCACCTTCGACGGGGCCTCTCTGGCCTTCCCGGGCGACAGCTCCTACTACCTGGTGAAGCTGTGCGGCCCGGTGCCGGCCAACAGCTCCACGCTGGAGGTGAAGATAGGCAGGAAGCTGATGAACAAAGGCCCCACCTGGCTGAGACCCGTGGTTGTCAGGGTGGGGCACCTGGAAGCCCAGATGGGAGGGACCGATTTTAACATTGTTAAGGTTAGTGTTGATTTTCTCTAGTGCAGAAAAAAATTGCTTCTCACCATGGTTACTGCACCATACCAGAGCCATGTAGAAGAGAGAGTTGCGCCGAAATTCTCAATGGTCACGTGATTCACAGGTCCAGGATGTGCTTGGTGGACATTTTGAACCGATAAATACGATAATGTTATTTAGTAAGTAGTCAATAAATGCATCGATGTACATTTAGAACATATGTTATAGGGGGCTTCTAGTAGTCACGGCTAACTTCTGGGAACTTTTACGAGCTTCCACGATTCCCCATTGTGAAAAACCTTTCCATTGGAGTGAACAGAGTTGATGCAACTCTCTTCTACACGGTCTACCTGCTCCTTAACACACCTGATTCAAATGAATGGGTCTTTCTGCATAGACTGATAATGACCCATTCATTTGAATCAGGTGTGTTGGAGCAGGGAGACATCTACAACATGCAGGGCAGGGGGTCCCCAGGACCGGGGTTTGGCAAACACTGTTGCATAACGCACCACGATCCTCCACCCTTCACCGACCGACCATCCTTGTGCTTTCCAGCTGAACGGTGAGCCGGTGGTGCTCCCGTACGTCCACCCACTGGAGCTCATGATGGTCTACAAAGCCCCCGGCAATGCCACGGTGGTGGAGTCCAACGGCGGCCTGCTGCGTGTGCACTACACGCGCCTGGGGCTCCTCAACATCTCCCTCTCCACGCGCTACTACAACACCACCTGCGGCCTCTGCGGCGTCTTCAACCGCAACGTCACGGACGACCTCCGCCTGCCCAACGGGCGCCTGGCGGAGTCCGTCGAGCTCTTCACGGATGGCTGGCGGGCCATTGCCGACGACCTGACCTGCAACGGCGACTGCGACGACCTGTACCGCATGTGCACGGACCTGCGGCTCTACCAGAGCCCGTGGATATGCGGCAACATCAACGACCCGGGCAACAGCTCCTTCCTGGCGTGTCACGCCGCGGTCAACCCATCGCCGTTCTTCAGGAACTGCCTGTACAACATGTGTGTGAGGGAGGGCAACCGCTCCGCCCTGTGCTCCTCACTGCAGGCCTACGCCTCCGCCTGTCAGGACGCCCAGGTCGGCCTGGCTTCCTGGAGGAGCGCCACCAACTGCCGTGAGTAGACGGTTTTGCTCTTCCGCAACGACCTCTGTACATACATTACTGCAAGTGTTTTCCCAATCCTGCTCCAATGAATGGGTCATTATCAGGGTTCTGCAGTGATTGATAACGAGTCATTCATTTGAATCAGGTGTGTTGGACCGGGGAGATATCTGTAAGGTGCAGGACAGTAAGTACTCCAGGACCACGCTTAGGAAACTACTGCTCTACTGCTCTACTTTACGGTCTATCTAGCGCTGATTTTATTTCGCCGCTTGAATCAGTCTGCAAGCCCTTGATACTAAAGTGTCATAGAGGAGGTGCAATACATCTAAATCAAATAAAACGTCCTTACATACTGTATGGTTGGACTATTACCTACCTTTATCTCACCCAATCAGAATGTTTAAAATCAGCCAAAGCACCGGTAGAAATCGAAACTTACAAACGTATGATCTTTGGAAAGGCTTAAAGGCAGGGTTAGTCATTCTTGAGAACGCTAGCTAAATTCAATCTCAAATCAAAACAATATTCCTCAGCGGCGCCGCTCCACACATAAAAACGCATTGTGTTGTGTTTTGTTGATGTGAGTGTTGTTCGCCACTTTGTTTATGTTCCTATTTACGGAGCCAGGGCTGTGTAGAAATATCAGATTATTTTTGGTGAATTTGACTAAATGTGTATTTTCTTACAATAAGCTTGCAATAGCTGACTTTACTCTTAAGCTTGCCGCTGATCAAGTGTTCCAGATCAGGGGTTCCAGACTGACACTCGCTGCGACATGAACAAGAAAGTTAACGATGGTGTCGCTAAGGCTACCATCTCTCCCAGCCTGCCTTCGGTCAAGGAGGCGTTTGACAACTGGTCTCTCCCACCGTGCAGCGCTGCCCTGTCCGGAGAACAGCCGCTTCGACGAGTGCTCCAGCGCCTGCCCTTTGACCTGCGCTGCCCTGGACGAGCCGGTGGAGCCGTGTGCGCTGCCGTGTGGCGAGGGCTGCCAGTGCGAGGAGGGCTTCGCGCTGCGGGACGGCCTGTGCGTGGAGCGCAGCGATTGCGGCTGCGTCAGCCATGGGCACCTGCTGGCCACCAACCAGACCTTCTGGACAGACTGGGAGTGCCAGGAGCGCTGCTTCTGCAACGGCTCCGACAACAGCGTGTACTGCCAGCTGTCGCCGTGCCAACCTGAGGAGTACTGCCAGGAGACGGACAGCGGCCTCTACGTGTGCCAGCCGCGGACCGACGCGCTGTGCGTCGCCGCCGGCTATGGCCACTTCCTGCCGTTCGGCGGCGTGCCATTCGAGCTGCAGAGCTCGTGCAGCCTGAGGATGGCCACCACCGCCGGGTGCGTGGGAGTCGGGGGCAACGGCAGGGGCAGCCCCGAGGCGTCCGGCCCCGGGGGCTTCCCGCCGTTCAAACTGGCAGCGAGGAACGAGGAGCGGGACACAGGCCAGGCCATTTGGGTGAGGGGCTTTGTCCTGGAGGTCTACGATTATGAGATCGAGGTGCTGCGGAGCTACAAGAACACTGTGACGGTAAGTTCATTACCCGTCGCTAACCCAAAAGCACAGTCATGGTTTAATATTGCCCTTCGTCCCCCTACTCCACCCGGAGAAAGTATCTGGAATCATATACAAAGTCAGGTGGTCTGAAAATGTTCATTCAAGTTCCTTTGGTTTGACACACATTTCTGGCGTGACCTGTGAAGGTCATGGCTGTTGTATTTGTGAGCTATTTCTAATCAAGCCGGCGGAATACCCAGGCAGAGGATGAATTCCTCTTTGATTGGCTTAAGGTGGCTCTGATTTCAATGGGAATCTTTTACCGCAATGGATTTGGCTCAGAGCGTACCCTGACCCTGAGTGACATTTGGAATGGGTTCACAAACTGACTCAAAGATCTGAGGAGAGCCAGAAATCACCCAAACATAACACAACACACACACACACACACACACACATGCTTGCAAATACATGAGGCCTGCACTCTCTCTCTGCAAGTAATCAGTTCGTTGCCCATCGCTTTGTAGATGAAACTTGGTTGGTTGTTTATACAGTATTTTGGGCTTTTGTTGCCTCTGGTATATTTCACACCCGAAAGTTTCAATTATATCTTTTAGCTCCCATTGGTATTCGCCTTGAGTCGTCTGATGTTCAGATTAGTTTAACTGTACAGTAACCCAACTGTTATTCTGCCCGTTGTCGCTTCAAGTTGAAGTTCCATTGTCTCTCATCACTACATCCCTGCTAGTCTCTTGCAGTGTGTCTGTGGCTTAAGGGTATAGTCATCTATTGCAAGATAATTGTAAGCTAATAACACCTCTCGTCAAATTCACAAATTATCTCCTTGCATTCCACTATCTTATTATTCTGTGCGTGCTGAAAGAAAAATCTGGTACTTCTACACAGCCCTGGCTCCATTGGTTGGTTCTCAAGCATGACTATCCCTGCCTTTAAGACAAAAGCAGCGTCTCTCTGTCCTCTGCCCCAGGTCAACAAGGAGCGCCTGTACCTCCCTCTGAAACTGGGCCCGGGGAAGGTCACCATCTTCACCTTCGGCATGCAGCTGGTCCTGGAGACCGACTTCGGCCTGAAGGTGGCCTTCGACTGGAACACCCTCCTCCTGCTCACCCTGCCCCGGGACCTGTACACCTCCGCCTGCGGGCTCTGCCAGGGTGTGCCCCTGTCCCCACCCATGCTCTCCACCACCGACTGGGGCATGGCGTGGGCGGAGAGGGACACCTTCTGCCAGGTGGGCTGCGGGGACTCCTGCCCCCGCTGCGGAGGCACGCAGGACAAAGCGCTGGGCGACGACGGCAACGGCGCCCTCATGGTCGCGGACGGCAACGGCGGGGAGGAAGACGGTGGCGGCAACGACGGAGTCCAGCAGCGCGGCCCGGCCATGCGCTTCCACGTCGGCGACGGGCTGTACGTGTTCGTGGAGCCCGAGGCGGTGCGGCTGTGTGGCCTCATCGTGGACCGCGGGGGCATGTTCGCACGCTGCCACAGCAAGGTGGCGCCGGCGTTCTTCTACCAGAGCTGCCTGCAGGACACTTGCTTGGACCTGGGCGCCCAGGAGACAATCTGCAACTGGCTGCAGATCTACGCCAGCACCTGCCAGACCCAAGGGGTGCCTGTGATTGGCTGGAGGAGTGACACCCCCTGCTGTGAGTAGATGCCTGGGTAAAGATTAAAGGTGATATATATGCAATATTTTAAACATTACTACAGCAGCAAGCAACTACTTTCTATGTAAAGATAAGGCGGCGTTAGTAATGGTGTCCAGAACAGAGAATGAAACGATGACACAACAATAGGCGATGTGTATTCCATTCTCCCTGTACTAATATTGGAAACACTACAACAACACATTATGCAAAGTTTTAACTTGAGAATCTAGTTGTTTTGTAAAAAATAAACACTAATTTAAAATCTGACGACTGCAATACACTCCAAAAAAGTTGGGACTGTTGTGTTTACCACTGTAAAACATCATCATATTTCTTTTGCTTACATGCATTTAATGTGTGGGCACTGTGAAGACCCCGATTTGCAATGTTTAGCCAGTCTGGGGGGGGGGGGGGGGGGGGGGGGGGGGGGGGGGGGGGGGGGGGGGGGGGGGGGGGGGGGGGGGGGGGGG
>JAODUE010030424.1:0-21560 GCA_027564755.1 Amblyopsis hoosieri
AACTATGATTGACAACTTCTTGACCCCTCCTCCCCGATGACACATGATCTCGCGCCAGGTCGTGAACGACAGCATACGGTGATCAGTCGGTGTCATACGAGTAGTGTTGCCAGTCTCCCTGCCACGACACGTCAAGAATGTATGGCAGAATGTTCGTCTAATCTGACATGGTAACAATTGTGAAAGACAAAAAAGTTGTGTAGTGTGTACCCGGCATTAGCAAACTGCATTTGAAATGAAGACAGTAAATCAAGAAATAATTAATTAATGGCGACTGCTGTGTATTGTTGTATGTTGGCATGGTGTGTGTAGTATGGTGTGTTAGTTTTGTGCTTTTGTTTCTCTTCCGGTGGGGAAGTCACAGTCACACTACCAGCCTATTTGTGTTTTTAATGGATGCCTTCTGTTCTGGCCATTGGGACCAGGTGTGAAGGGTGTTAACAGGAGTCGTGACTGTCAGCTGTAGCAAAATGAACCACAGCCGGCTCCAGTGCATTCGTTGTCTGCTCTAAGAAGCCTCAGACCATCAGGGAAATCTATTATTCTTGTTTCTTTGCTGTTCTTGTTTTCTCTGATTGAACCTCAATAAAGACAAATTGAATGTTGGCCAATTTCTGCAGAAGAAGAACATTTTCATTGGAAAAATAATGGGTCTGTCAACAGAGAAAAGATAAACCTGACAATGTATCTGGCTATTACCAGCAGAGGGTGATATTGTACTTAGCTGATAACACAAGTACATTTAAATACTGTATATTGCACCTTACTTATGTGTTTGGCATGGCCAGAACTATACTGTACAGCAGTGTTACATTAGAGGGGGGAATTTAATTAAACAATTTCCGAAAAAATATATTTGATCTTAAAATTATTTATATGAAGTGTGTATAGTTGCTGATTACTACAATTCACACTTTATTTAAGTGAATACACTCTTAGTGATTTGTGCAATAACCATTAAGGCCTTGGTATTGAGAGGCTATACATTTTATTGTATTGCAGGAGAGTAGCACTATGGCCCCATGTACATCCTGCATGTGTGGGCCTGGTATTCCCCTCTCTGATATTTTATATGGTTCAGTAGTTGTAACAAATACCACAACTGCTACTTAGATGCAAAACTATAACTTATTTTTCTGTTAATAAACAATAGTTTGTCATTTAAGTGAATTAACACCTAATTTAGTATTATATGTATTTTTCACACAGGGCACATTTTTTAAGCAAACATGTAAATTATGACTGGCATCACATTTTCCTCAAGTGTTTCAGGTTATCTTGGACAAGTGAGAAATGGGTTTGAAAGAACATATAGGCTACACAGTAATGACATAAATGTCAAATGTGCACTTAATATGAGCAAAAATGTTATATGCCTTAGCCGCTTAACAAGCTGAACATCATCTGCAATATCAAACTTTGATATTTGTTTTTATACTGCTTGTTGTATTTTCTTAAGCCCATGGTAATCCAGTGTAGAGTACTGTAAACATAAATAAATAATACATGGCCAAACTGTTTGTTTTATTTAGCATAATAGTGAACTTCATGCGATTCATTAGTACCATTTGACCTTCCACAAAGTATTAGTGACACATTTCTTTGGGAATATGTCTTTGGGCTTACCGTAACATAACGTAAACAAACAGTAGTGACAGGCTTCTGTTAATAGCCTATTTATTACTCTACATTTAGAAAATAGGACCGGCTTTACAGTTAACGGTTTTAACAGTTAACTAATGAACAGACCTGAATCTGCAGTGTAGTGTTGCTTTATTTAAAATAGGATCTGTTCAGTGAGCTGCATGATATAGCAACTCTATTAAATGCCTTTGTATTTATTACACCTGAAGAGCAATTAGTGGTTTCTACAGTGGGCTATTTTACATAAGGATAATTGCAGAACTCATAACTGGTGTTTAAGTGATTGTTAAATTCACTTCTAACAGGCTGTCTCTTCAGGTTCTCTAGTCTTAAAAAAAACGAGAAGTTCAACTGTAGGTAAAACAGACCAAAAATGACTTACTACACGTATCATGTATGTACTGTATGTAGGCCTACTGTATAAAAAACCTTCAAACTGCAACATCGATTGCAGCAACAGTGTGTCCTAGTTGCTTTATTTTACCTGATGACTTGGTTTAGGTCTTATCTAAGATTTATAGGATTAGATCAGTTAAGAAGAACATTATTGATTTAGATGTCACAGAAATGGTCAGTCGGTACAAGGAGCACTCTGCCTTTATCTCATTCCTTTCATTTGGCATGTTGTGTATGTCCTTTACCTCTAGTGTTAGCACTTAAACCTACAGGCCTGTGAGCTTTGCTTCATGCTGGTACATTTGAGCAAATCCCAACAAAACAAATGTCTGAACATTTGGCTGTTGTGTCAGTAGAATTACAATCAAACTACATGATGCTGTTAACATTTCCAGACGGCACCCATAGCAACATCAATTTGAGCCTACGGAGTTCTTATTCTCCTGTTTAGGATGATATCAGTGTCAAGCTGCGAACCAATTACAATAGTGGCCTGTCTCTGGACCATTAAACACAGGAGGCTACTCTGGATATTCATCAGATTGCTTTTTTAAAATAAAACATAATCTCATAGAGCACCTGAGTCTCTATAACAGTTGATGAGATTTTATGGAATCATGGCCAGTCATTGGTGGGAATCCTGCAGTTGCTATGGAGACAATTCTAATTGAACAGGCAGTATGATTTCAGCCAACAGAAAGAAAAGGGGAATTGTGAGATCCCTCCTCTTGTGGATTGCTTTGAATTTGAATTTGTTGAACTTGTTATTCCTCTCTGGGCTTTTGCACTGTGCACTAAACAGCAAACAAAAAAAGAAAGAAAAAAAGAAATGCAAATACACAGTTTTCATAACATAAAAAATGTCACTTTAGAAATATGTACACATGGTATTCGGAGCTTGTGTGGCGTTGTGCAGCATGTGCAGTCTGCTATGAGCCTATGCGTTGACAATATGGGTTCACCAGAGAGCTCAAGAGCTTGTCTAACATCTTTGTCTAATAGTTGGTTAATATTGAATGTCTTCAATGGCTTTGCTTACTCCAGTCACTCTGTGGTCAGTGTATTGATACTACGGACTGTGAAAGGGTCTCACAGGGCTGTGATATTGATATTCTGTGTGTAAACTTTAGAAAGGTTCTGTTTAGTAGCGACAACCTATTAGAGCATTCTATGTACAGTATATTAACCAAGTAATAATGACCTGCCATTCCCTTCTATAGGCCTAGCACCAGATAAAGAATGGCATAGGGCCTATATTTGGATATAACTAACATGAAATATCTTTTCCTATAACTGACTGAAAATGTTAAAAAAACATAACTAAATGTAGTTACCAAAGCTATATGTACTGCTGCTCAATGAAATAATTATAGTATAACCTCTGGTTTTAAAGCTCTATTCAGTGATTCAATCTGAAAAGCTGTAGCATTATCCATTACTACACCACAACCCAACACATTTGACTGCAGCTTTTTGGTGTCAAAAAGTTAATATCGCCACAATAATGTTAGTCATGCTTGCCAGTGAATTAACTATTCTGCATATTTTTTCATAATCTAGTCTTATATACAAACATGGAAAGTGGACATCATAATCCCAATATTGCAAAATGCAAATAATATTGACCAAGCCATATAGCCAGTTGCAACATGCAACATGGTTTACATAGACAGTAGCCTAGCAACAACAGAGCAAAAGTTATGATTAGATATTTTCCAGGACCCAATGTACTGAATCATGTATGAAAATAACCTGCATCTGTCTGAAAACATACAGCACAATAAACTCCAATGAATTCTCCAATAAATTAATAAAGGTTTTTGATAAATTGGGTGCATGTATTGAAATAAGAGGCACCTCAAGTCTCCCAATTCAGTCTTTAGAGGGCTCTTGCTCTTCAAAACCATGAGAAATAATATAAATGTTGTGTTCACGTTTTGATCTTAGAAGCGGGGCTAAGGATGGTCATCAATCATTTAAGGAGACTGCCTTCCTCTAAATCTCAGTATGACATTGTAAACATGCCTTATCACGTAATAATTGTGCCTGGTATTGCTGATGCCTTGCCTTAATTAGCTCTTGAAATTGCAAGGATGCACATTATGCCTTGGCAATTAATTATTTGGTAAAGAAAAATGTACATGATAGAGTAGCCTACATTTCACATATTAATCAATAGGTTATCATAGAAAAAATTTGATTTCATGTGGCACGAAATATATATTTGTTGGAGTGAGAAAATAACCGCTTCATATCCAAAAATTTTGATACAGAATCAATTTTATTTCATGCACCGTAGCTGGTCACAGCATTGACATTTTATACACAATAGAAGCTTTAAACAGCTTCAAACAGTCAACATTCATTTCAAATGACACACAGCAACTTGTAAGGTACTATACCATACTGTAAAACTGACACAGAAACATAAAAATACGTGTCACAATTACAGCCGGACTTATCACTGCAGTTACAGCACTAAAATATTACTATATGACATCAATCTCTCAGTTTAGAGAGCAAAACGCTGCACAATTGGTTTAAAGGTATGGCAATCCACTTTTGAAACATCATGAACACTTGACATGCAGGACGATGAATGCAATAGTGCCTGAGTGAAAAAACATACCTGAGTAAAACAATACCGTAACAGTATAAGAAAAAGACAAGCTACTGAGAGAAAGAAATATGTGGTGGATAGCACATGGACATGTACTGTATGTATTCTGTGAACTGCTTCAACACTTTGTTAGGCACTTTTGGCAGATTAATTTAGGGCGTGTATGATTTGTTAATTTTTCATAGTCCATAATATTTCAGCAGGTCTCACAGATTAAAACCATTAGTACCTGACAAATATACCGTAGATATACTCTAGGTACAAGTAGAGTACACCTATAGCACATTTATGGAAAAGTCCAACTTTCTATTCCACCTACCTTTTTCTAATTAAAATCTTCTAAAAGCCAGACATGTTTGATATCACTGGCTGATCCTATGATACAATTAGTGTTGTAGCAGGTTTTCAAGAAGGGTGAGTTCTGCATTTATCCTGCCAAATGTGTGGGGTCTAATCAACCAATTAATGTCAAACATATCTATCTTTACAGGCCTTGTTAGTGCTGTGACAATGCCATTTTGAAGTCAAGCTGGTCAGACATTCCACCTGAAAGTAAAAATAAAATAAAATAAAAAAGGACATGCTATAAAATTACATAATCATAGCTTCTAATACTGAATTAGCCATGCCGACATTTGCATATTTACTGTCTCTGTTGTCATTTAATAATATTGTAATAACAGACATTAAGAGACACTGGCAGCATTAGTGGCAAGTTATTTGTACCTTTCAAGTACCTAAATGGCATAGGAAATGGCTATAAAGATCACAAATACAAAACGGAA
Organism: Amblyopsis hoosieri; assembly: GCA_027564755.1. Lineage (NCBI taxonomy): Eukaryota > Metazoa > Chordata > Actinopteri > Percopsiformes > Amblyopsidae > Amblyopsis > Amblyopsis hoosieri. Next base: position 5,446 of record JAODUE010030424.1, read on the forward strand.
ATGATGTCAAAAACCAGACACGGTCTATGTGATGTAAATAAATTATGCTAATGGCCCGCGGTAGAGCATGCTAGCTATTTAACAATGACATTTGTACTACTTAAAAATAAAACAAATCTCTGCTACACTGCACATCAGATTCCACGCTAACATGGATCTATAGCTACATGTGGCACCATCAAGGTATCTCACTCGTCTCTCTGGCCCTTGGGCCTGTGATATGCTCTTAAGAATATTACACAAAAATCATACTAAATACACAATGCTCACAAGTTCAACAAGACACAATTGGACACCAGAAGGCATAACGTATAGAACGTCTTACAGCATCAGTTAGCATAGTATCATGACGTGAGTCTCTCTCTCTCTCCCTCTTTCTCTTCTTCTCTCTCTCTCTCTCTCTTCCTTTCTCTCCCTCCCTATCTCCCTTTCTCTCTCTTCCTCTCTTTCTCTCCCCCCCCCTCTCTCTCTCTCTCTCTCTCTCACTCTCCCCCTCCCTATCCCCCCCCCCCTCTCTCCCCATCTCTCTCCTCCTCCCTCATCCCCCCCCCCCTCTCTCTCTCCCTCCCTTTCTCTATATGGTGTCAGACACTGTTGGGATTGTAACAGAGCATATTGAGTTGAAGGTTCTCATCCCAGTGTCTGAGGATGATGAAGAGCTGGTTGGCTGCTGCCTTGACGGAGGCCAGATCTCTCCCCTCTGGGATCCCCTGGCCACTCAGCCACATGCTGGCCTTGGCGGCCACCAGCTCCCACTCTATGAAGTAGCTGGCCGAGCTGTGCTCCAGCCAGGCCAGGGCCACGGCCGTGGCCCACACCTTGCTCTCCGTGTCCACGCCGGGGGCCTGGGTCTCCAGGCTCTCCGGCTCGGAGCCGCGCCCGCTGTCCGACTGGGGGTTGGGGGAGAGGGGGGGCTCGGCGGTGGATTTCGTGGGGCCGAGCGGGGAGAAAGGCCCTGCTCCGTCCCGGGGGCTCCTCAGCAGCCCGAACTGGTCCGCGGGATCCCCAGAGCCCTCTGTGCTGTTGGAGCGCCGCCCCACCGACTGAGACAAGTGGCCCAGACTGGCCCGGTGGCTGGTGAACGGGGAGGTCCACTTCAGCTTGTCCATGGGCACGCTGATGGCACCACACAAGGCGTCGTCCAGCACAAAAGCCCCGCACGCCAGCTGCAAGGATACCTGTGTCACACAGGAAGCACTTTACAGGAAGCACTTTACAGGAAGCGCTTTACAGGAAGCACTTTACAGCGCGCTGACGAGTCCAGAGCCATTCACAATTCATTCAGGACAATTAGCAGATGCTTTCATTCATAGTGAGTAACAGAGAGTCATTACTACCATTAACAAATCATTTGAAGGTAACCTTGGCGCTCCACTAATGATTGCCTCTCCGGGGAGTCAGTCAGTCACTACATGTTTGAGACGGTATTGATTTCTTTTTTTAATTAGGTCAATACACTGCATCAAACAACATCAAAAAGGGAAATGAGTGGAAAATGTGCATGTTTTTATCACAGTTACAATTTGAAAAGCCTTCTAAAGACCATGGTAAAAAAGTGTGTATTTTAATAAACTTGCAATAATTCAATGTAGCCTACACTTATAAAGGAAAAGAAAGAAAGAAAGAAAGAAAGAAAGAAAGAAAGAGAAGGACAATAACTTGAAGGGTCAAGGTTAAGAACCCTTCCTGCACCTTCCCTGACGAACAAAAACATCAATGACAGACAAATGGCACAATAGCCGCCATCCATACGAGCATATAAACATGGTACCCACCAGAGGAATATAATCCTTGTTCTCATTATCGCTCTCTCCAACTGAATCGCCGGTCTTGCTGTGCGAGCGACACATGAAGCCTTTGGCAGCTCGAGTCAGAAGGCGTGTCCTACTGAGAGCCAGTCTGACAACATATGGAGAGGAACACAGTATGCACGGCTAGTTAGCTACATGCGCCGCTCATAGCCTGTAGCTGCTGCTGCAATGAAACTTCCAAAGTTGCAAACTTTACTACATACAAACTATTATGTGCTACATAATGTTTTTAACGTGGCCATGGTAGTTTATATGATATATCTATAGTATACTGTAGTATAATATACTGTACGTTATATTATTAAAAGTGTAGTCAGTAAAAAATGTAATAATGGGGAGGGGGACTTTTTCCTAGCAAGCTGTATACCTTCTGGTACCAAGTAGTCTTACACTCAGCATGACTGCATCACTTACCTGGCAGAAAAAAGGATCTCCACTGATTTCTGAGATTGCTCTGAGGTCACAGACGGGCTCCGTTGGGACACTGCATGACACAGAGAAAGATTGAGGCAGAGCATTACTTTTCTATTTAATGCTCCACATGGATCTGCCACACGGTCAAACTATAACCCATATCCCCCCCCCCCCAAGGCCTAACAGTGGATGGCATATCTCACTTACTGACACTCACACAAATAAAAACAACCAGAAAAGAACAGGAATAGCCATATCAAAGCATTGGTCGTACCCTCTGTTAAGCTACATCTCTCCCAACTAGAAGATGAAGGAGTACTGCAGGGAGACATTCCATCCTCAGCACCTTTAGGAGGACATAGAAAGACTATTGTAAGATCTCAAGTCTATGAACATGCTTGATATTTCATTAGATGAATGAATTTGAAAGATGGCCTTTACGGCAAAATGTCATTATGGGACAGGGCTGATCTCATTAATGTTCATTAAAGCCTGAGGCCAGCTAATTATTTTAGCTAGCAGCACTAGGCAGAGGTTTAAACAACAGTGTAGTGCTATTTCATTCTTTTTAACCAGTGTAAATCTTGTAACTATTAACTTTCACATAGACCTGGACACAATTGTATATTTTCTGTATTATCGGTCCTAACCCTAACCACCTTTTTTGTTGAAGCCAGCATTACAGTATTGTATGTTGTTTTAAGACTGAGAAAACACGGGGACAGACACACAACTCCGACTCTTACTGTTAGGCAGAAGGACATCGTCCACCTCCTCTGACATACACACGGACTGCGAGCGGCCCAGTCCGACAGAATATGTCCTGTTCTTCCTGCTGCCTGAACGCGAACGAGAGTGGGACCCCCTTTTATGTCCCTCACCTGTAACAGTCCAATGCATAGGCCGATAGACATGAGTAAGAGACGTGCCAGCAGAATATGATCTGGCTCAAACAATAAGGAATGTTGCTCACTCTCCCAATATTTATTCACTACGTCAAGGTTTAGCTCACAAAGCCTTCCTCGGGGTTAAATACCCTGATGAATAATAATGTGGTGAATAAAATCTTGTAGCGGACACCTTACATTACACTGTTGCCATGGTGAATGAGTAGCCAGTACACAGCAGTTCACTTCAGGTTGAGACTGATGTAGCCGTGTGAAAATTATATATATTAAAAAACCTTTACGAATATCCCCTTTCCCCTCCAAACGCAGATTAAAAGCAAAAGCTAAAGAAGACAGTGTAGGTATCATTTTAATTACAAAAGGAAATACACCTTATCTCAAGTGATATTCTAGGACAAAGGGAACAAATAGAATGAATTGACTATAAATGTATTCTTCACAGCCTTGCTTTTCAGGTTCCTATCTTTGAATTCACAATTTACAAATATTGAATATGTGCTTCTATTGCTTCCAATGCTTCTATTTTAGTAAAAATAGTCTTGACTTACAAGGGTTTATATATTCCACAGATGTCTGCAAATACTCATTAGTGTCCAGATCAATAGGAACAAATGCGGTGTATTTGCTCAGTATATTGCAGGCCTTGCTGGTATGAACGGCATACAACTGGTACCTCCTGCCTGAACCTGAACCATAGAGAAAGAAAAAGAAAGTTTGAAATAATATTATTAACAATGAAAACATCAACGTAACTAAAACCGTCATTCAAAGCAATGTGGATTATGCCATTATTAATCATGTTTTTCTTATAGTTTATACAGCTCCTGGAAACCCACTGTAAAACTGCTAATTTCTTTGTAAAAGGTGAAGTTGCCATGTTTTCTGAGGTCAGCATACTGCTGTACTAATAAAAACAAACAACAATCATAAAGAACGAATCAGTTGGCCCACCCCACCAAAACAGAAGAATCATGGATGTCAATCAAGTGAGTCTTTAGGGCTAATTAGCCAAAATACCGGTGTGGGTTTCCAGACTTTACATGTTCTGTGAATGATTTCTAAAATACAGCTCACAGTGTTCAATCTCACACTCCTTCTCCGCCATGTGCTCAAAGTCCTGTATGATGGAGCGACCTGCCAGGTGGTGGAACGTTTCATTCCACAGCTCCTCGTGGACCTTTTCCTCGCGCTCTCGCCCATTAAGGTAGGGTTTAATATCAAAGACCACCTCCCACTTCACCACGTTTCCACAGAGCATTCCAGACACCACCGCCTTGCAGTCCCCTTTCCCCTCGTTGGCAGTGCCGAGGTCCGAAGGGAAGTTCTCCTGTGGAGTTTCTGCCTCACACAGCTGGTGGCCGTAGCCATCTGAAACATCCACAGTACAGCAAGACACTAGAGGGATATGCTTTAGTTGTCATCTCGCCTCTGTATTTCCAGTGCTCTCGCCTAAGTGTTTAGAGTCAAGATACTTGACATGGACCCTCAATTATTGGGTATAGGTGTGTAATAACAGCAAGCATAAAGCCATGCACTCTCCATAGACAAACAGCATATTGTGGAACGCTTCAAAACAGTGAAGTAGCCACAGGTTATATGTTTATTCTGGTTTAAGCTTGTTACATTTATATTAAAGCTACTCTTAGTTTTGGCCCATGGCAAATAGGCAGAAATCAGTCTGCTAGTAAATCTCCAGGAATCATGTTACTGTATATGCAGTTAGTTTCACTAAACTGCAAACTTAATAATAAACAGTGGTTATCAATTTCAGCTTTAATAGAAGTAAGAGCTTTATCTGAAAACATTATTGTCATTCATAGACAGCAGTCACATTAGATAACATGCATGTAAACGGCCTAATACAATCTTAGAAATGTTAGTTCACGTAGTCTGCCATATGCTTAATGGTTCATTGGAGCTACAGATCATTATCAGCATCTCAAGGCTAAGGCGAATCCTTGTGTTGTGGTCCAACCTGCATCTCCCAGGCTACCAACGGATGGGCTGTCAGTAGATGATCTGGATCCATCTGTCCCAGTGGCATTACATCCTGCAGGCAGCACACTGGAGCCAGGCAAAGGCTCTGATGGGGACTGAGGATTAAAATGACGCTCTGAGTTCATCTCTTGCTGCTGGGGACCCTCTTGTTGGGGATAGGACTTGTGTGTGCTTGCAGGGCGCCCCCTGGAGGAAGTGGCACACAGGCTTGCCAACTGTGGCTGAATACATCAGAAAACAGTTCATTATTTGTTCTGAGTACCTGCTGAGAGTAAGGTTAGATTATGATTGCTTTTGGACAGTATGTGTAAAAGATCATTTAGGATTTATTGCTATCATTTTGGTCAGTTTTAGTCAACTTTCTAAATGCATTATAATGTAGGCCTACTGTGGTCATTGCAGATCCAAAATCATTTAAAATGCTGTCAACTTATATTCTACATATTTTACATATTTTACAATAGTTTGTAGTAGTATGAACAACTTGAATAATCATTCACTTTACAATAAGTAGTTATTGCTTTGACATATTTAAAACATACCAAAGGCATGGCATTTACAGGAATAACACAATCAGGCAGTGTCCACTCTCCACATCAGACCGCTAGACACGCTGCCTGATATAATAACATCCACCCCATCTACAGCCACCCAGCCACCCTCAGATCAATACGCCTGTCTTTGGATTTCACTTTAACTTTATCTTTAGATCAATATACAATTCAAGAGAAATTGTTTCTTTAGCGAGAGATTGGTTTTGGCTTGATAACACTGAGACGCTCCCTGAGTAGTATTTCATTACAATAGGGAAGACCACTCTTCTCTGTATTCCTCATTACCAAGCAACTCATATAAGTGCCAGACGGCTGTATTTCATACCATTATTGCCAGGCTGTCACTGAGATCTCACACTGTAAACATTTCAGCACAACCTATAAGCTGTAAGGCAGGATTTAAAAATATTATGTAAATCCCTGTGTGTGGATTGTTGTGTTTGTTATACAATAACAAGATTTGTAGGCAGCTTTTATATTTTGTTTGTGACTAAACTGTTATATACTGTTTGCTCAGAACCTCTGCACGACATCTCAGTTACCTATACATCGGTACAACAAAAAGATTCATACAGTAGCTGAACGACTAAGAACTTAGCAATGAGATCAGTTTGTGATACCAAAACCCTTGACGGTAGCATCTTTACCGCAAGTCCACACACTAACATTCGGTTTGGTAGATTTATTTAATTAATGAGCTAAATATAATTGTGTTTCCACACTATGCCTGTCTGAATCCAGTTAACGTGGAACATCTTAATAAACAGAACTTTGAAAGAGCCTGGTAACCCTTACATGTGTTTTCAGTATTTTTGGCTGATAACATTGTTTTATTTTTTCAGGTTTAAGTTTGTGTTTTATAATTCAAAACTACACAAACCCTATTCAAGAGGCAAACAAAATAGAAGGGCTCATTTATCCCACCCTAAAAGGTGAAACCATTGAAGCATTGTGTGTACAAACCTATTAGTCTGTGTGAACAAGGACCTTAACAATTGTTATGATTTTCTCTATTTAGAGCTACATGTCACTTAGGAAAGCTCTATGCAGTCAAGGATTTTACAAGACTTCAATATCACTTCAATATAACAAAGTTCTACACCTGATAGTCGTGATTCCACTGGGCCCCGTGTTCAGGGCTTGTCTGGCCAATCAGCTCCTGCACTTTAGCTCTTCTGAGGGGATTCTTCCCTGCCAAAGAGCTGGGGTCACTGGGCGTGTAGATCTTCTTCACTGGGTTGTAGTCCACTATCTGGTTGGTGCTGTATGCACGCCTCCGTGGTGAGTTTCTACTGTCGGTTGCTAGTGACGTTCAAACACACAAAGCCATCAGGAAGACAAATGTACTCCCAGCCATTGTTGCAATGCACAATTCTTAAAGGTTGAATGTTGTAACCAATATACAGCATATCCTTGATGATGTTGTGTGCTTCAGATGCAGCTCTCACTAAGTAAATATTACATCAACGTATCCAGTCATGTGCCACAGATTCATATTCAAACCCAAAGGTGATGCGGGTCTAAGTAATAAATGTACAGTAAGGGGTATTTAAGGTAATTGGACCCATTTCTGTCCATTATTGAGATTCATGACTCTCCATTATTAGCTGGCTACTCCTCCACCTACAGACTAAGAGGTTGATACTGCAGTATACTGTAAAGATAAATATACTGTATACGTACAGTATATATACTGTATACGTATACACACACACACTCACTCTAGCTAACAACAATAGTTTATGTAAATGTATTTAACTTAATGAACCACAGTGCTAAAACCCGTGGTGGACTGGTGAATGGACTGCATTCCACTCATCGTACCTGCCGTGTCATACTCTGTAATACCGGGACTGCTTTCTGACATGTTGTCTGGACATGAGCCATAGGGGGCGCTGCAGTGTGGGCCCTGGCCGTTCACGCACATCTTGACGGGGTCTTCTTCTTGGGAGTGGTAGAAGACTGAACTGGCTGATTCATTGGAGCGCATCATGCTATATCGCCTCCTCTTATCCTGTTGAGATGTTGAGGAGGTGATAGGCAAAGGCTGACAGTGCTCCCATCCACGCCTGATGAAGAAGCTGCTTCAACGTCATTCACTTCACACACTCATAAAGCTTCAGAGGATATGTTGACATTCCATCATCAACCCAGGAAACAGATTGTGACATATGAATGAGATCCGCATCTTCAAAATGTACGCTTCTTAAAGAGCGTGCTTATGTGTTCTGCCTGTTCATTACGAAGCTGTAAATAGCTTCAATCAGGCCAGATGAGCAACACAAGGGCAATGGTCAGCCTCAACCGCATCTCACGGCTTTGCCATTATTGTACATAATTGCATGACTGACCTTTACAGCAAAGCGCCCCAGAGGGTTTCTCAAAATACGAGTCATCGCTCTTTTTGGACGGATGTGGGTGCTCTGTACTTACAGACTTAGGGTTGGAGTGGTAGCGGGTGGTGTCGCAGACCACACTGTAGCCAATCAGACGGTCCCCTGGAAACAGGAAGGTGTTGCCCACGGGCGAAAGCAACACTTCCTTGGTCTCAGGGAACAGCCATTCGATGGTAATGTCACTAAGAACCGGCGCCATGCTTCTCTTCAGGGACTTGATCATCTGTGGATACATGTTCACAAACATTTCACACATGGTTAAGAATGACATTTCTTCATCTTGTCTAAAACATTCTATATACCATCAAATGTAGTGAGCCATCCATCGCTATGGAGGATATAACTTATAATTAATGTTTTCCTTGATAGAATTATTGGCTTTCTGACAAGAGGCTGACACTTTGCCAGTGAAGGCATAATAGCTACAGTGGCTTTCCAATGACACACAGAATAGCTGGGTGTCACTGAGAGGGACAAACATGTCACTGCAAATGACTACCTTTGGCTGAAGCCTCTCTCCCTCAGCCAAGAACTCTGCCGCGCCTTTAGAGACAGAAGCCAGGCCTTGCACCAGCCTTCGGCAAGCATTCTGTCCAATACCAAATGTGTAACACCTGCAAAAGATCATTTAACGCTACATATTAGATTGATGGAAATTATCTAATTTGGACAGATTGTGTACCTATAATATCATATTATATTTAATATACAAATAACACAAACAGTAAGGACATTTGTGTTTGGTAGATCATTTCTTTGTTGAAACAATGCTTAATGGCAATACATCTTATACCAGTGGAAAGCCTGATTATTTTCCTTTTAAATGGTGCCACATTTGTGAGGAACATGCATTTGTGGTATGAGCAGCAGAGCTGAGTATGTGGTTACGCCCATTGCCAAATTAGCTTTGGCTGGCTTTACTTTGCTGTTGTTTGGTTGGATAATTGAAGTCTGAAGAAACAAGACATATTGGCAATTTAACATTGTATTAATTTAACAAACAGCCTAAGTGGTTGTGTTGGTCACTCTGGCACGAACAGCTGATCCCACAAGTGTTCACAAATGTCCTTACTTTTTGTGTGTTGTTTATATAATAATAAATGTATATTTGGTTGCCATCCTGCGCCAAAGCATATAGCAACATAAAATGCATCAGCAAATGGAAAATTATTTGTCATGTTTGGAAATGCAGACACAGAGCATCTCAGAGCCATCCAGACAGACTTGTAGACGCATTGCAGGTAAAGCCTGGCCTTATCAGTTATCCTGTCACATTCCTGTGAAAGAGATTAGACAGCTATCTAATGTCACCGGATCTCAGCCAAAATGGTGGTGAAACCATGGTGATTAATAGGGAGGCACAGCCTTTTGCAGAATTACATTTGAGAGCTGAACCTTAAAAATAGATTAAACTGTATTTGTACTAGATTTAACTACGCGCTTATTTGTAGAGCAGCAGGTATAATGACCCAAGACAAGTCGATAAGACGGCCAAGCTCTCTGTATCTAATGCAATCATCAGGGCTCATTCAACTATTAAAGGACCCATTCCATGAAAACCAAGTATTTCTAGTTGTTTTTGGAATTAGCAATGTCGATGTGACACGGAGAAGTAGTAAGCCTTTCAAAGTGGACTGTTAGCTTCCTGGTCTGTATTGGATAAAAAAGGGAGAGAGGCAGGGAAACAGGCGAATGAGAGAAAAGTGCGTATTTTGCGTAGAATTATATTTCTATTTGAAGAATTTGGAAAAAAAAGGAAAAACTGGATAATGGTCAGCAAAACAAAATGTGTATTCCTCTAACATCTGGCGTGTAATTCTCATTTCCACGTTATTACTTGTATGCGGTAATATTTAGAAAGGCTGTTAGCGTAGGCCTTGGCAACAGGTGAAGGCTCTGCACTGTTCATCTTTGTACAATACATATCTGTTCGATCATCTGTGTAATAGAGAAATACTCTGTACATCTACATGGGGTCCTACATTCTGAGTCTACCTCTATCTCTACCTCTATCTCATAATATATAATATGATTATCTCCCTATTGTTCCCCTCTCTCCTATCTCTCGTATGGGAGTCATTATCATGGCCTGCTCAAGTATGCTCATATGGTTTCCGCTATTTCCAACATTCATCCAAATCTCTGTCAAAACCTTTACTCACTTGTTGCCTCAATACAAGTGAAGACCATTTAATGTTAATAAAAAGTCAAACGTATGCCTTGTTACCCTATTTTGCTGTCACCCTATATAGTCATAAAATTATTAGTTGCAACCCACATTATGTTGTGTAACCAAGTTTGTCAGCTAGTGTCCTTAAGGTGTCGGAGAGAGAGGTTTACGTAACTTACTGCACAGCGTGGAAAGACTTTACAGGGTGATTAAAGCAGATACCGTATAATATTTCTACTACAATTGAACTACAGTGGAAGCTAAACTGTTATTGTACTTTACTATAGGTTTATATATAGTAATTAAATATCAAGGTGTGCCTTTAAACCCTCACAATCCCCATATGTGTATTTTATTGAGAGCCATTTGATTACACACAGTATCATCCTCTGTTCTGGTGTTAATGCAACCAGCATTACATAACCAGTTATTATGTATGTTCCTTCAAACATACATAATAACCAGTAATTACCAGCAATACATTAACAGTACATTATTATACACTATATTACTGTATATACAAACCTATAGTAACCAACCGACCCGAGTAGCATGGCTTTGACACAGTGGTGATGTTCCATTACTAATTAATTGCCACATATTATATAGTTCTTTCAGAGTGTTTCTTGTATACTACTCTACTACGTATTACTTTGTAATTAAAGTCTTGTTTAAAACAATTAGAGCATTATTAATATCCCCAGTGTGACCTCAGTTGTTTTACATACGCTTGAGAGTCCCTGGTGGTGGAATGAGGTATTACACACCTGGTGTAGCGCGCATGGCTGCGTACCAGCTCGATGACCTTGCCCGTGTTGCTGACAGCCCCGTCAGTGAGGAGGAAAATCAGGCGAGGGTGGCCACTGTACATGGGCTGCCGTAGGATCCAGGTGAGGGGCGCCACAACGTTGGTCCCACCCATGTCGGCTCTCACCTTCCTGAGGTACTCACAGGCAAGAGCCAGGGCTTCCTATAGGCCCCAGAAACACAACGCACACAGTACTGTACCAATGTCTGTGTCCATCACGATATATAGGAGCACAACAGTCATGACCGTCATGTTTGCAATATGCACGCAACCTAGTGTAAAGATGACAGCCGCTGATTTAACAGTACCTCCTCATAGTGTTGACTGGTGGTGAACAGAGTTTTGAATGTTGAGCCGAAACCAATGATGTTGAAGAGGCAACCGGGCATAAGACTCTTGAGAATCACCACCATGGCGTCCTGTACAGACACACACATCCTCTTAAGATCATTTTAGAGCAGAAATGGCGTGTTTAAAGCAAGGATAAAAACCGCCAGGCTTTTCTATTGAATGTTGACCTTTGTGAACAGGCATGTTCTACTCCACAATACAGCCATTCAAACAGCTAGGCTGGTGTCAACTTTAGCATACGACTAAAGGTCACTAAAGGCATTCGTCTGTGATGATATCATTCCTGCACAGGAGTGGGTAACGAGCACAGGGTCTTCCCTGTAAAGATAGAATCACGGATGCTAGAGATAGATTGTTGATATTTGATACTTAATAAACACACCTCTCCCTTGAATGCCATAGGGTGCTCTCTCAGAAGCTCCGCCCCACACATTGGACAGGCATTGCCATGGGTAGGGTAGCGTTGTGTGGTGCGGTCTGCCCCACTTTGTTTATGTTCCCATTTACAGAGCCAGGGCTGTGTAGAGACACCAGCTAGCAGGCCGTGACGAGATATTCACTAGATTTGACTAATCGGCTATTAGCTTACAGCTGTCTTATAATTTACCTATCCCAAGCCCACCCCTTTCACTTGTCCTACCTAGTTACTGTAACTAGGTAACTAGGTAGTTACTGTAACTAGGCAGGACAAAACCACATAGAAAGCTATTACAGGAAAACAGACTGAATCTGTCAGATAAAAAAAATGCTCAACTGTTATTGGAGGAAATGCAAAAAGGGGCGGGGCTTGGGATAGGTCAATTACAATACTTTTTCTACAGTATGCCTATCTAGTCTTGTATATGAGAGATACAGTCTATATGATTAGGACATACAGTACAGTACAATGTGGTATGATATCTAGCTAGTTATCACATAATAATAACATATGTGCTATTAGGATTATAGAGATAATTTCAGGGAGACTTGGGTGAGAGAGACTAAATGCATGCACTCTGGGACGCCATAGGTCATGTGTTGAGTTTTCAGGTGAGGGAGGGGTTATTTGTTTTGTTGTGTTTTCAGCTTGCATGGTTGCTTGCATCCTTGTGTTTGAAACATAAACAGCATCTAAAATAATCAGCCTCTGATTTCCCCTTAGATCACAGCCAGTTGGTTTTATGCCCAGACTTGGTAGTCTCTAGGAATGGGGGGGTGGGGGATGATGCTCCCAATCATAATCTGACTCACAAATGAACGTCAAGCATTGCGTCACGAGCCATGGTCACTTAGTATGCGTACAGCCCAATCAGCTCAAGAGTACATGTTGGAAATGCATTCTTCAAGGTCAATTACTTTAGGAACAGAAACACGACACAACCCTTGACGGTTGCATGCGGTGTTATAACAAGGTGTGTGTGTGGCTCGCATTGCTCTCTCCTCCTCCACCATGCAGTTCTCATAGGCTCACGCAGCTCGTACAGCCACACACAGCATCAGCTGAGATACCAATGTGGTGGCACTGAAGTATAACACAGGTAATGCTAATAAAGCCACACCGCGTGGGAATGTAGCGGCATACCTTCATGTGATTGATATTCCTGCCACTCATGCTGCCCGAACGGTCAATGAGGAAGATGAACTCGCCGTGCACCTTCCTCAGATCGGAGCTGATGGACTTGAGGTCGGGGCAAAAGTTCAGCATGACCACAGGGTTGTGAAGGATGTCTTTATGGAGGCGCTTATGGATCATTTCCACCTGTATACAGGACGGAAAGAGAACAATAACAATAAAATAGTAAGAATGCCCAAATTACTGGTGAGTTATATGGGAAATAATGTTTGGAATTACTGTAATAATTTAACAGCGAAGGCAATTGGAGAAGCGTCAAAATCAGGAGGGGAGGGAAAGATATGGGGAAAGGTAAAAAGAGAGAAACCATCAATTGTGCTCTCACTGGAAATTCTGGGTCGAATCGGTGAGCCTTTGGAGGCGTTTCCATAGAAACCCCTTTTTATTGCATAGTTTTATGGCTAAAGGCTTTTGCTCTTTCTCTTGCTGAGGTCTACCGATTAGTTCAGAATAGTCCACACTGTTAAAGCTGCATTGAGACTCTTCTGTTGACCAGGCCTCTGCATGCTGTTATCGCACTAAATGCTGTGTGTGATTGCAACAGAGATCAAATGTAGACCTAATTGACAAACCAGACAGAAATGGCAGGAGATCCAAAGAGACAGAAAGCGAACTAATGCACCTGTCACTATTGATCATCACAATAATAGCAGGTGTATAATCGGATTAAATTCCTTTTTTTTTTTCAAATCTGCTTTATCTCTAATGCTGCAGCATGCTGCTTCCACAACCGTATTCGTCACTGTTGACAGCAACGCTCACTTTTCTCTCGTTGCTGGGGTCCTTCTTGGTGGCCTTGATGAAATCGCTCTTTCCGTGAAGGTGTTCGTCGTACTCCTCCTGTGTCATGTCACCGTCCTCGATCAGCACGTGAGGCAGGTGAGGCTCTATATGTAGGACACAAAGACATTCACTCAACCTGACAGGCAGCAATTACACTAAGAGTCAAGGAAACGGTAGTAAACACAAGGACAACAGATATGAGCTACGGGCTCTGTAGTGGCATTGTATATAAACTGACATCACACAATGTGATGGAAGTGATCCAAGCTAGACATCATTACATTATGTAATGATACATTGTCTAGGCTGTAAGTGACATTTTCAGGATTAACAACATCATTCAAAAAGGTATTATAGAAAAAAAGCAGAACAACCATGTTATTTAAAGTACACGTCCTGTTGTTTTGCTTAATAGTGCCTTCTGGTCCACATGGGACTGACATTACTTTAGTGGTAGCTTCAGCTAGTGCGTGAGGTTGGTGGTACACAAGGATAAACAGAAAGAAATAAAGGAAAGGTTGGAGGAGTGAGAACTGAAGTGTCAGTGACCTTTGAGGTCCTTGTTCACCCCACCAACACAAAGCCTCCTCCACCTTTCTCCTCTCAGCCCCCTCCCCTGTTTATCGATCTCCTTCAAGCCAATTTGCTGGTGTTCAAAGGCCGGGCACTGATGCTCCTTTGTCCTTTTTGAATAAGGACTTGAAAGCCCTCCAGAAGTATCCTGACGTGCCAGATTAATTGTTGTCACAAGTCCATCTGGGGAGACGTACATTGAAACTGTTTGTGAATGGCTGTACTTTCAAAAAAAGACTTGGCAGTTGATTGGATGAACCATCTGGTAGTTTTCCCTGTCGGCACACCTAAACCACACCCGTATAGCTAGAAACACGATGCTGATTGGAAAGTTCAGTTTCTACTTGGACACATTCAAAATTATTCCTAGGCTTTCCAGACTGATTCTCACGGCAAAATTAAACTGAAGGCTACTCCAGAGACGCTTGAAGTGGACAGTTTTACGTGATGCTCGTTGTTCAGGCCGCGTCTCCAGCTCTGTGGTGATAGTGGAACCCTTCCATGATCCATCACTTTGTTCAGACGCATGTCAGTTGGAATGGTCTGGATTATACATGGTGTCCTGCATAGGCAGCGGTGTTGGTGACGGGCTATTTGTTGGTGACTCAGAGCTTCGATGGTGCCAAGCAGTTGGATGCAACTGTCCAGGAAATGGAGGAGGAAGATCTTCAGATGCGGTCAGACTTTGACTAGCATCCAGCATCAGTATTTGCTTCAGCAGGTCAACAGAGAACCGCCTATCCACCTGCTCTGCCTTATGTGTTACTTTGCATGTGCCTTATATTCTGCCAGCTCATATATACTGTAAACGTATGTTCTCTTTTCTTGTGACTCCTTACAACGACAACTACCACCAAGTGAACGTCTCCTGAGCATATTTATTGTCTCCCAGGAAGAGATGACCCCAGACCCAAGATACCAATAGCGCTGGTGATAGGAAGCCTGTATCTACCTGTAAGCAATTGGTCAGGAAACCCTGACACCGCTCTTCTTCATCAGTAGGAATGGTGAGGCCAAAGTCAATAAGTTTGACTGTTCCCTCGTGGATCACCAGCATTACATTACATTACATTCTCACTCTTCATGTTGCTGTGTTTCAGCTTACTGCGTATGAAAACATGCGGCATGCTTCTTCATAACAATGGGCCTGATCTGATTCAAAGACAGTGGCCTGCAGCACTGCTTTCTCATAAAATAGTATAGATCCACTTCTAGCAAAGACTAAATATGTGGTTCAATATACAAAACACTCATGACATCAGACTGTTACTCATGTCCACATGAAGACAGCAGGCTGTGCTTTTAAAATGGCCATCCTCGTCATCCCATGTCATTGGTAGCACTGCTTCCCTCAAAGCAAAACATCTTCAAAGCCACCAAGTTGTTTAAGTGTAGTTTCACATCAAACTATTGCATAGTGCAGTTTGCCTGTGGCTTGTGACAAGTCTTCTGCACTCCTACGTGTCAAGAGACTTGCTCTGTCTTTTATATAATGTTAGGGGCATATTATATAACATTGGCTGAGTTATAATTTACAGTATATTTAATTTTGCATACTTACATACTCATTCTCGAGTCTAAATGTATCTGTACTGGCTCATTAAATGACACTCAATTGGTACCAGTAGGACACAGTGGGCGACCTTAATCTTTTTTTTTTTTCCATCCATCCATCTTCTCCCGCTTATCCGGAGTCGGGTCGCGGGGGCAGCAGCTTCAGCAAGGGACCCCAAACTT